>JBAMJV010005461.1:0-75427 GCA_037951105.1 Echinarachnius parma
ATTAGCATACCGCCCATTCGTACAATGTACCGTTCAAAATTGAACGCTATGTTTTAGGACGCCATCGGCAAGAAAAACAGACGGGATATAATATTTCTTTCTACATGTTGCGGTCTTCAAAACAAGAAAGTCGGTAATCATTATCAATTTATATAAATTGTGGATCACATAAACGAAATTTTGTTTGCATTTGCTAATAAATGGAGAGAGAAATCAGACGGCAAAAACTGTTTTTGCGTTGGATAGTCCAGCAAACGGAAGACGATAATCTCCGCACAATGCTATGTACACCTACGTGTGTACATATCCAGTGCGTGCTAGCCAGGCCAAGCAAGACAAGATTTCTCAAAGAGTTATTTAAAAAGAAATACAGCATATTTTCAGTCGTGAATATCAATAAGTTCCAAAGAATATTCTAGAGATGCATTTCATGTATAACGTAACGGTATTCGAATAAAAAAATTACGACAATGGTGCACATTGTACATCATTGTCCTTTTGGGTCGTGACACTTATTCGTCATTTAACAATCGGCCGCAGTATGCACTGCACTAGCTGTATGTGTAATGTACGAATAACAATTTTCTCCATTACACGTGTGTAGTATGTAAAGCAGGTTAATTATTCACTTTGATGCGCGCGTTTTGCATTTGGGTGCGCATTAGTTGTTAATGCGCGTAACCATGAATGGAAAGATAGCGCAATACGCGCTCTGCGCTAGGACTATTGCGCAAAGGGGGTCAGTGTCACAAACAGAACATAGTCAGTGCAGTGATGGTTCCATGATCAATGCTTTGTTTTTCTTTATATTTTTCTTTAATTTAATTAAAATCATTTATTTTTGCGATGATTATGATTATGCGAAGGATATAAAACAAATATATCATGCACTATTTCGAGCCACTAGTGAAATTATGGATTCCTCGGTGACAGAAAAAGCACTATGTTCTTCGGGTCTACGACCCTCAGAACATAGTGCTTTTCCTGTCACCTCGGAATCCATAATTTCAACTAGAGGCTCTCAGTGCATGGTATATTTGTTTACTATATGACTAGTAATAGTATGACGACGCGGAGTAGGCCTAAAATGTAGGCTACATATTTCAGGTCATATTTCCTAAAAACATAATTTTAATCAGTCATGTTTTCTCAATCTAGCCCGTAACTCAAGTGAACGCTACCGCGGAGCGGTAGCGTTCAAGGTCGGGCTCATAGTGCCCCCGAATTTATGCGCTAATGTGCACAATAAGTGTGCTTAAAATTATAGATATGACACGGTACTTACCACCGTGTAGATGATACATATGTTATGCAACTATGGGGTGGATCAGAATGATGATTTTTCGCTCCATTCCGCATCAAAATGAGTGATTTATGCACCTCCTCGACTTCTATCTGTGTTGTATCGCGACTTAGCCTTTAGGAACGAGCGATGATCAGGCGAACGCGCGGGTACGGTCTCCATTCATGTACCGCGCTAGACTAGATTAGACTTTCGCGAGCTGATCTCCGCCACCCCGAAAAACCCGCCAATGAGAGAGCTCTGTATACAGCATTGATCTGTACTCGGCCGAGTGATCTGTACACGCGAAAGACTAGTAAAGTTTGACAAGGCTTTTGAATTCGTGAACATTTTCACGACGGGCATTAGTCTTCAATACGAGTTACATTATGAACATTGTTCTCTGTGAATAATACAATTATGATCAAAGTGAGAATCCCAGTGTCAAAAGATATTGTGTTTCATTAGTGGGTGTATGAAAAGGGAAAACAACATTGATTACAAGTTGTTTTACAATAAACTATTAAGTTTGAAGAAAAAGATCTTCGGCTGACATTTGTAATGTGGTATGCAAACGCAGACTACGCTCTAAACCCACTCGATTACATCAGTAATAGCGATAACGATATTTTGACTGTGAAGCCAGGGTACCGTTCTGTACTGTGTGTATGTATTGCTGTATTGCATTTATTGCATGCACACATACGTAGGTATAGTACACGTGTGTTGCATGTTATATGAAAAGCATGCTAACCTGTTGATCGCTGTATACTGCATACTGCGTATCGCGTTATCCATCATCTTGAGCGGCGGAAAGTGTCCTTGTTCTAACCTCCTGGGTGTTTACAAACAATGTGACTAGTGTCGGGAGGGGAGAAGTGGGAGGGCATAACAAGGTTTCATGGATGGCTAGGGGGAGCCCGGTTTGGGGGGGGGGGTAGGTCTGGATAAGGGAGTATAAAGCCTTATATTATATTACCTCCTTGTTGGTTTTAGGTTTTGTTTTATTAAATATGAACAAACTATGGGACTATAGTGTTGGCTGGGAAGGAGGGGGGGGGGGGGATAACAAGGTGTCATGGATGGCTAGGGGAGCCAAGGGAGGGGGGAAGGGGGGGGGGGTAGGTCTGGATAAAGGAGTATAAAGTATTATATATTACCTCCTTGGATTTTTTTTTTTTTAATTAAATATGAAATTATGGGACTAGTGTCGGGAGGGGGGAAGGGGGAGGGGATAACAAGGTTTCATGGATGGCTAGGGGGAGCCGGGGGGGGGGGTAGGACTGGATAAGGGAGTATAAAGCATTATATATTACCTCCTTGGTTTTAGGTTTGGTTTGATTAAATATGAACAAACTATGGGACTATAGTGTTGGCTGGGAAGGGGGGGGGGGGGGGGGATAACAAGGTGTCATGGATTGCTAGGGGAGCCAAGGGAGGGGAGAAGGGGGGGGGGGATAGGTCTGGATAAAGGAGTATAAAGCATGATATATTACCTCCTTGGATTTTTTTTAAAAATTAAATATGAAATTATGGGACTAGTGTCGGGAGGGGGGAAGGGGGAGGGGATAACAAGGTTTCATGGATGGCTAGCGGGAGCCAAGGGGATAGGTCTGGATATGAATAAACTATGGGACTAGTGTCGGGAGGGGGAAAGGGGAGGGGATATCAAGGTATCATGGATGGATATAGGGGAGCCGGGGGGGCCGGGGGGGGCGGGTAGGTCTGGATAAGGGAGTATACTATACATCCAGAGGGATTTTAAATGCTATTGAGGGAAGAGTAAACAAGTCCCGATACGAAGTCGAGGGACGTATTTTCTTCACGAAATATCATTTGAAATCCCGAGGGTAGGAATATTTAACAACTGCCATGTGCTATACCCATGTGCTACACAAAAATAGAACACGGCAGCGACATGTACTGTATATTTACTAAGTCAGGTGATAAAGCAGTTTATCACCTGACTAATTAGTAGCTTGATTAAAATAGGCCTTACACTTCCATTTAATTTTATTAGCAGTGTGTATCTAAACAGGAATATTATAATAAGTATTTAAAAACAGAAGACAATATATATATATTTATATTCCACATACTAAGAATCTTGCTCTACGATTGGTCAAAAGTTAATCACGTGATGAAATATAGTTTCGCCCATCGTTACACTCTGTAGATATGTTGGGTGAAAGTGCGTTGCACTCACTAGATAAAAAGTACTATCTACACTCCGCGGTTGCATTGAATTGAATACCAATAAGTGGCGCGATAACTCTATGCGCGCGAATTACAAATTTAATTGTATTCGTTGTGCATACGGTATACGTAGTACACTGCATACGCTATGCACTGTACATCAGAGGCGTCGATCAGCTGTTCGGAAAACACAATGCATTGGCCGGGGCGAGCATTGTTTGTGAACAATTGCATTGTGTTTTCCGAACAGATCGACGCCCTGCCCTGTTGTAGTATCGTACATACACTGTTTGCATGCTCGTTCTGTGTACTCTACTAAAATGGCGGCCATAAACATAAGGTTTGAGCTTTTGGATGAGGATGAAATGGACACGTTTTTACTGGAGAGTGAAAGTAAAAATACAAAGCGACAACTTAAGTTCAGCCTGAAAGTGTTCCAAGATTATTGCGATGCTGGAAGCATACTTTTTAACGAATTGTCTGACGTGGACTTGAAAGCGCTAGACCAGTCCAAGTGTTGGGGAGACTCTATTTTCGCGTTTGTTGACTTTTGAACTGTTTTTTTGGAGTTTACATTTCGCGTTTTAGCTTTTGGAATTACCCTGTTACCGAAATTGGAATAACAAGTCATTGTTGGTAAGTACATCAAACCTAGTACTATAGTAACAGTACTTAGACTTAGAAGTTAGACTTAAGCCCGGCGCAGACAGAGCCGACTCGACCCGTTCCGACTGGCTTTAATCAGGCTAGAGTTGGGCCTGGTCGGTCGGAGCAGATTTATCGTGTTGAATCGGCCCCAACTGGCATCCGACTGTCTCTCGACTGGCAAAATGTGTGTCGCGAGGCACTGAAAACTGAGCCGATCGGAATGACAACCAGTCGAGTCGGCTCTGTCTGCGCCGGGCATTCTGAGTACTTAGAGTAGACTAGGGCCTAGGGGTAGGCCTGCTTAGACTACTAGTACAGTACTACTAGACTAGATCTAAGTTTGATGTGAACCAGTCGAGTCGGCCCTGTCTGCGCCGGGCATTAGAGTACTTAGAGTAGACTAGGGGGCAATTCCAAGGTAACAGCGTGACGGTAGGAGGGTGTTTCTCACGATGAAAGCCTAAATAACTCACAAAATAAAAATGTCCAGAACCAAATTTTGATATGCATCTGTTACCACTATCCTACTAATTATTTACAATAGGAAAGAAAATCAAAATTCCCAATAAATTATGAATTATGAATATCAATATCTGCGGTAACAGCGTGACGGCAAAAAGACATGGGTTTCTTACATGGTAAGAAACTAAGCAAACTCTGTGAACTACAGGAACATTTTGCAATTTTGTCACATTGATTCTTTGTACTAGACATCAAGCTAGAACATCCAAATAAAAATGTAGAAAAAATCCAATGTTCATAGTAAATATGATATCATAAACGTATCTGTGCACGGTAACAGCGTGACGGTAACAGCGTGACCTCTGAATTGTACATGTTATATATATGGGAGATATTGATGAGATGAATAAGATTATATAATTTTGATGTAGTCATCCAGAATCTATACAGAACTAGATGAATGGGTAATATAACCCAGATGCTCTGAAATGATGGTTCGCATGACACAAATTTGCAGCCTAGCGCCCTCTATTGATCAAAAATGTTTTTGGACAAAACTGAAATTCTTATCTTTTTCAGAATTTAGTTTGAGGAACCATCAAATATCAAACCCAAAATACAAACTTAATTGCAACAATGAAATATTAGACCTTTGACATCTGACCTTTGACCTTATTTCTCAAATTAGCATACAAATGTTTAATTTTATGTGGCACAGTGCATATCTACAAGTGATTTGTTTCATGTAACATGATTTCAATGTCAGTAAGTTTTTGTGTTTGAATTGGTAATTATCCGAGTGACCTTTGACCTGTGCTCCAAACATTTTCATAGAATTTTCTTTTATCTACAGTACTCTTTCTAACATTAATTCTGGCATTTTTTTGTGAGATAAAAAATAAACTACAATAATTTGACCTGTTGACTTTTGACCCCATGACCAAATTCTATAATCAGGTCATCTACTTCACTGAACGCATGCATACCAGTATTAATTATCATGTCATCCTTCAAGGATTCTTGAAATATCTTGAGAATAATATATTTTTTGCATATTAATTAGCTGTGACCTTTGACCTTTGACCTTATGGCCCCAAAATGTATCAGATAATCCATACCTCTGAATACATGTCTTGTACAAAGTTTGAACATAATTCATCCAACGATTCTTGAGATATTGCAAAAAAAAAGTAGGTTGCGTCACGCTGTTACCCAAAAAGTAACAGCGTGACCAAATTGATATTGCTTAGATTAATTAGTGGTAAAAGATAATGCTGCTATTTAGCATCCATAATATAGCCCTATGGGTGAATGAAGAAGAAACAAAAAATAATTTCATTCCCATTCATATTTTTCCAGAAATATTAAAAATACCTGTTTTTAGGGTAACAGCGTGACATATAGATGACTATAAATGAAACAGTCACTGAAGCAGAACAAAGAGCGAAAATGCCGAAATAGATATTTATCTGATAAATTGAAGTAATGTTCTTACCAACACTGAAAGAAAATTTTATGAAAACCTATTTTTGCATCTCTTTTAAGCTTAATATTTACAAGTATATTTTGTGAAAATAATTGAAAATTAATTTATGCTAATTAATTCCTATGAAACAATAGTTTACGCCCAAAATTTTTTTTAACAAAATGCATTTCTGAATAGTTTAATCTTTAAGCTTTAATTTGATACCAAATATGTTATGATTCGACGAATTTGAAAAATGGGTGCTTATGTCAATGTTTGCTTGGAATTGCCCTAGGGGTAGGCCTGCTTACACTACTAGTACTACTAGTAGGCTACAGTATTTAGTACTACTAGACTAGATCTAAGTTCGATGTGGAATATAAAGCAAATAATCACCTTTTGGTTTCAGGCGATGGCAAACTATCACTTCCTCGGCGATCTGAATGTATACACTATCTTTCCTCAGCTTCGCTTCGGAAAGATAGCTACATCCAGCTCGCCTCGGAAGTGATAGATTGTCCCATCGCCTTCACCAACGGTAATTATTTGCTTAATATATATAAGAGAGAGAGATTAAGAAATGACCTAAGCACTGTGTGAAAAATGTAAATAAAATGAAAATAATTATGAAACAAGTGTATAGCTTAACATTACATTACAATTACTAGTTAAATGTGAAAATGTGAACATTAATTAGCTGTGTGTATCTGAAAAGAAAGATTAAAACAAGTCTTTCAAAAACAGAATAAAGAAAAATATGACCTAAAAAAAAACCTTCCATGGGTGGGGGGCATGGGGGTGGTGGTTGGGGAGTGATGGAAGAATGGAAAATAAGGAAGTAAAAGAATGCGAGATGTTCAAAGAAGCAAGCCTAACAACGAAATAGAAAACCCAAATCTGTCCGAAATCTGAAGTCAAGCAAACTGGCACGAATTTGAATGACGGATGTGTACTGCCAAATTGTTTGACATTCTGACCAATATGAATACGTTGTCGATGCAAACTGAATGCAATTTGACGAAGATGACTGTTCTGGAGTTTAAAAATGAACAGTGTCAACAGCAGGTTTACAAAAAACACGCAAACTTGAATGACATATAATGAATATGCCCGCCATTTTGACGAAATTGGCCGGGAAAACCTATATTATAATATAATATATTATATATAAATTATATCAGGCTTTTTACTTAGTCATTTGTATTATTTTGTATTCATTTCGGACATGGAACAGTATATTATCAGTTTGTAATAATGTACCGTGTAGCTAAAAGAAAACGTTAGGAACACACATTTTCATTAATGTTTGGTCATTATCATTGAACATGTCTTCCTAATATTTTGTTCAGCTAATAGTAATAATGATAGAGGTTTTTGTTATCTGATTGTTTTTTGCAAATGTCTTCTCCGGTCTCGGGTCCAAGAATTTCATTTAATATTGTCAACCATCCAGCTTTTGCACCGGGAACAGAGTTGATATATGGGCAATTCCGTATGAGAGAAGGCAAAAACACCACATCTCAAAGTTGAGCAATCTTCCCTAAATCAAACTGTTATCAATAGAGGAAAACTTGAATTTTAGGAAACTGAAAACCGTTTGTATATAGCTCGATTGGTTTTTCAAATATTTCTGCTTGAATTGAACAGAAATTTATGACCTTTTATTCATAAATCAGCTTAATTTTGTGAAAATAAAGTGAATCTTTTAATTCAATGACTGTTTCTGCTCATTTTCTCATATTTTCCATACGATGTTGTAACAATCACAAATTGTAAAGCATGGGCAGTAACTTCATTGCATATTTTTTTGAGAAATTTTAAAAATCTATGCACATTTGATCGTAATTCCGTTACGATAAAACGTTTTAAGTTTTTCTCAATATCTTATTACTTGTTCTTTAGTCATGTCATTGTGAATTCTCTTCCTTCACCATAGTCCTAAGAACTTCCAACATAATTTTCTGAAATAATGTCACTACTTTTTCCAAAAATGGCGTAACAGTATTAGTAATTCCGTTACGTAACGGAATTACATGCACATGGTTTGTAAGGTATTGAATGATATTGCTGAAAATAACATTTTTTCTTGTTCTGAATGTAGAAATACCCTTTAAATAGCATGAACTGTAGCCCTGTAGACAATAAGTCATTATACATACATGTACTGTACAATGTTACTTTATGTGACTCATTACCTCACATGCTTCATATTGCATCAATGGTGATTTAACTAAATTGATACACGATAGATAATTTCTCTAATTTCTCCATGAACATAATAGAGATGATAATGTTCTATCATTAAATTAGTTTCCAGCAAGACCCACTTGACTGAAATTATGAAGATGCAGCAGATTCATGTTTGTACTTTAGAAAGGGAAAAACGAAAACAATAACAAAAATTTAAAAATATCCAGTAATTAGTATGACACTGGTTCTACATTTATTTTCTCACATTAATTTACGTTGATGTATTTTAAGATATAAATCATACCTTCAACTTTCAAGGAGATTTAATATTAATAATTTTGTATTTAGATTTGAATATCATTGATCAGTTAAGGGCTCATAACTCACCATTAATTATGTAAATTTGTATTAAACTGAAGCATATATAATCAAACATAAATACAGAATAGGCTTCAAGATATTCAAAACTACATAATACAGGCTAAGATATGTTTTATTCATTATCATAAAGTCAGAATTCATTGAGTGTTCAGTGTGCTTCTGTATGCAGATCAAAGAAGATGTACAAAGTATTTGCATTTTCAAATGGGAATTCCTAAAGGTGTCTTTCATTTTTTGCAATTCGATTTTTATATTTTATATATGCTAACTTTTTGTATTTGGATCATACATGTTTACCGTACATGTATTTCATGAAATGAATGAAAACGCATTCTAAATTGATTTGAGAGTAAATTAAGATCACTTTAGGATGAATTTTTTAAAAGAATAATTTTAGAATATAACAAGAGTTTATATAACAAATCTCGATTTGTTTGTAATTCTGTTACGCACACACATAAATTCAGGATTTGTTCTGGTCCTTATGTAAGAGTTTAACAATGCATACATTGTTTAACAATGCATACAAATTAACAATGCATACAAATTCTTTACTATAGACTGTACGCAGAAAAATGTAACCAAGAAATTGCATTTTCATGGGTGGATTCATGGGTGGATTTCACAGGCGTAATTCCGTTACAGTGACATTCGTTTGTCTTAAGGTAATTTCAGAGGTTAAAATTAGATCATTTCTGGAAAAAGATGTACCAAATTCAAGTTTGTAACTTGAATGATAAGTTTTTATTACCAATGAAGAATTTTTTGTGGTAGCTTTTGCAGAAAATCATTACAAAGTTAGTGTTGAATAAAAGACCCCTTTCCGTTATGATTGTATTTTGGTCTCCTGATGCTACAGTGTTATAGATTTGTACCTCTAGTACCCCTGCCAGTTATTAAAGTTGTAAAAACTGTGGAAGTGAAAGGAATTTTAAATATGATTAAGAAAACAGAGCTAAAAATCACTTATATGTCATTCTGTAACAGTGGAATTGCCCATTCACAATGCATTTCCATTCACACAGATTTCCAATATTCAGGAAGTTTACGAGGCTTTATAGCATTGAAAGTTGAATTATTTGACCTGTTTGTGATTTTAATTTGTTTAAATGTTTCTTGATATTGATGATGTGCAGTTCTTTAGCATGTCATATAATGTAGGTACTTTTTTTTTTTTTTACTTTGGGTTTTTTCACAATTTAACCATTTTTCTTGAAGTAAAGGAAAAATTCAAAAATGTTGCTATTTTTTACTTCAAATATGGTTATTATTGTCAAATTATTGATTTTTGAAAAGTATTGAAGCTAAAATGTGAATTTTTTGTTGTTCATGTACCAATTTGTGGAAAAGTTGATCCCACTGCTTAAGTTGTGTAATTCCGTTACACACTTTAGTGGACATAGTTTCTAGGATTTTTCTTTCATTTAATTGATGCAATCCTTTTTAATTTCTTGCCTACTAATATAAAGCTGAAAATAAACCGAAATAAAGCTGGAGTTTAGCAATATTTTTTTCAAATTTCACTCTTATTTGTATTTTGGCCATATTTTCATTTATTTTACACATAACAAGTTCAAAAATTGCTTTACAGATATGTCAAATTATGGTTTATATTCAAGTGCTAGATAGCCTTGATGTTTGCATTAGCATGTAAGAAAAGTTGAGTGCAAAATAATTGAGTTTTCCTTGTAACTTTCAGAGATGTAATTCCGTTACAAATTTGTGTAATTCCGTTACAGTGGTTTTTTTTCAAATAAGTGAATTTGTGAACTTATCATTGTGTTGTTTATGCACGTACTTGTTCCAAAATGAAGTTGACATTATCAAGATACAAAAAATACATAAAATCAGTTTCAAAGTGTCTTATATTTCAGAGAAACTCAACGCAAACTTGTAGCAAAAAAAAAACTCCATTCTCCGGTAATTCCGTTACGGTCACACATATTGGTCTAGTGTGCAACAACACATGGAAGATATAAAACCATTTCCCTATCATGTTGTAGCCTGGTTACCCGTACAACTTATATAAGTATCAAAATTTACTTAAGTCATGAGAATATTGCGCAGGGAATGAAATAATGAGCAAAAAACGTCTCTGAATGTAATTCCGTTATGGTGGAATTGCCCATATGTCACCAATTCTGCGTTGCATATCATGCACCACCTGAATCTGCGTGGCCGTGGTGAAGTGTTAGGCTGAACATGCTGAGCCTCAGGCTGATGTTTACGAGGCTACTATACTGTGCATATAGCATACAAAACAGGTACCGCACGCATCAATAACGATATGTATACGATTACAAACGATACGATAATATCCAAAGGTCACACGACAGCGCAAAAGTTCACCACAGTCGGTGGGATGTCTATCACTCGCGATGGGCGGAGCTTGTGCCAACTCTTCCTATACTCTGTGTCCGACGGATCTAACGGGCGAACAGTTCACTATAGGGTAACGCGATGTTTGGGGGAAAGGTGTATACATGCACCAGGCGTACATGCAGTTCACAGAGTATAGAACCTAGACTAGTACCGCGCCCGCCGAATAGATGGCAGATCTGACTCGCGCGTTTAGTGGTCGTACGGTAATCGATCGTTCAGAAGTCGCGATACAACACAGATAGAAGTCGATGATGTGCATAAATCACTCATTTTGATGCGGAATGGAGCGAAAAATCATCATTCTGATCCACCCCATAGTTGCATAACATATGTATCATCTACATGGTGGTAAGTACCGTATCATATCTATAATTTTAAGCACACTTATTGTGCACATTAGCGCATAAATTCGGGGGCACTATGAGCCCGACCTTGAACGCTACCGCTCCGCGGTAGCGTTCACTTGAGTTATCTAGCCCGTAACTGTTTCTAACGTATTTTTGTTTATCAAATGATAAATCCAATTCTACTAGATCGACAAATCTATCGCTTTCATGGCCTTTCTGACATTATTATTGTTATTTTCACTGTCGGTATTCGACAGTATCATCATTCTGATCATTCTACAATTCTACATGTTACGCGTGGACGCATAAGTGGAAGCAGTCGACTGTTTGATAGATACGTACAAGTTCTTAAATGGACATTACAAGTCTCAACCAGAGAAGTTCTTCTCGAAACCACTTAAGAATCTAAGAGGGCATTCAAATAAGTTATTTCTTAGTCGCACCAGAACGAAATTGGCAGGCCACTTTTACTCCAATAGAGTGGTTAAGCCCTGGAATTTGTTGCCTGAAAAGACGGTGTCTGCGCCAACTGTGGAATCTTTTAAGAGAAGTTTGAGAGCCCTTCCCATAGGAAAAGAGGGTTAATCTACCAAGTATACCAAGTATACCAAGTTCAAAATACAATATTGCAGCGCAGACAATAGCACGATCTGTACTTTTGTACACAAGTCTATTAGGAGCGAAACCGATCAGATATATCGCGTTGATATTGTGTATGTCGTGTTGATATCGATGTAAACGTATTGAACGCATTGATCGATCCCAGTATATGACATCATTCATGGTATAGTGCACTATACCATGAATGACGTCACAGTATAGCACATTTTTCTCCATAGGCATTACTATGTTTGGTCACATGATGCTATGTAGACCAATCACTAAACTGTATTTCATTAATGAAGGATATAAAAACATACTGGGCTATTCCACGGAGGTATGGCCAAAATGATGAAATTTCAAATGTGTCTATGCAAATTTTTGTGATTGTTACTTCAAAATATGTAACCTGAAGTGTCAAAATCCAAAATATTGTGGCGTTTTGATAATTTTAAGGAAAATTGTGCCACTTTTGTTGCTCAAATTGGTTGTTCATCAAATTTCTGAAAAATATTATTGCCAAATAATCAAGGGCATATTATCAACTTATTTCCAAGAAAAACTTATTAGTTCTGACTTTATTTGTTTGACTAGTGTCTAGCTTTCTGAATGATAGTGATTTGTGGGCTTATCAGATGATTTTTTTTTTCAACAATATTTTCCAGTACACAGGACATGTGGAATGTAACGTGAGTGACGAAAAAAGTACAATTTTCTCTCTATTTCTTTTGTTAAATGAGAGTGAATGGGGCCAAACTAAATTTTCCTCCTACTACCAAGCCTAGATATCCTCCAAAAATTATAAGGTTTGTATTGACTGGGAACATCACGTATTATCAGCGTGAAACCTGTAACGTGAGTGACGATGTAACGTGAGTGACAATATTTCAAGTGCAAATTAGTACTGCTCGTTATGAAAAGTACAATTTTTGGATAAATAATCACACCCAAAAGTAGTGAATTCCTCTAAAGATCCTTCATTTAGGCTTTTAACACGATTATTTGCACAAAAAAAAAAAATTTGAATGTAATATCATGGAAACCCATGCTATAACACTGTAACGTGAGTGACGGTACATAGCCTTGTGTACATTAATATTGCTATTTATACAAACATACAAATTTGGCCAAATAATTATAGCTAATGGTTGTTAATTCCCCTAAATATCATAAATTTAGGCTATTAACACGATTCTTTGCAAAAGAATTAAATTTGCATGTAATATCATAAAACCCCATGTTATAGCTATGGCACTTTCATTTTGTAACGTGAGTGACGTAACGTGAGTGACGGTCCATTTTTTGTTTACTGTCCGTTCTTTAAAAAATGCATGATAGAGGCTAACTTTAAACAGTATTAATATGTTCTTGGGAAGTAATAGAAAGTTGCATCCACATAATTTGCTATGAAGTCTTATAGTTTTAGCTTGCGTTTCATGCAAAGTTCATTGAAAATTTACAGGGGGCAAAACGCGTAACGTGAGTGACGCTCATTAAAACCTCCTCTAAAAAAATATTGAACAAAGTGTTGAATCATTTACTACCCTTTGCATATGTGGTTGCCCTAGTGGTATGTCATGAAAACAAAATTGAGGTGACAGCTTCTTTTTAAAAAGAACTGGAGTGTGAAACATATTGTGATTTTGGAGCTTTTGTAACGTGAGTGACGTGGAATAGCCCTACTGTATACTTAATCTTTTCAGCAGATTGGGACTTTTGAGTTTGAACCATGCCAAATGGGAATGGGAAAATGAATGTTTATGGTGGCCTCAGCCTTGGAAATGTGGACAGATATACAACACAGCTGGGAAAAAACCCAAGACATCGCATTGACTAGTTGCAAAAGTAAAACAAGATTGATATAAATCACCATAAATTATTTTGTTCCTTAACTTCCTCTGTAGATGGCTGCTGCAAAATCACCAGGCTGGGCCTGGTCATCTGATGTGAAGCATCGTAGTGAGCGTCTGTGCAAGCTCTACCTGCCCACAATCAACCTCATGAGGGCGGGAGACGTTGAGACCAACCCTGGCCCAAGAACTGAGCCTCAGAAAAGGTAAAAACTCTAGATCTTATTTACAAAAAAGCAGAGTAGCTAGGATATTCTAGTAACAAGGGAGTCGGGAGGTTTTTATATTTTTGTGTTAATTGTTGAAGAGTGAGTAGGGTCATTTCACAAGGAAATGCTGAAAGAGCACATACTGGCAGAGAAGGGTGCGGTTCATTATTCCGAAGGTTCGATTTTCCAAACACTAAAATTTTGTATACCTGAGGGTTCGTTATTTCGAAAATTAAATAGGGTTCGTTAAACCGAAGGATCGTTAGTCTAAAAATGAAATCTGGTTTGTTAATCCAAAAATGAAATAGGGTTCGTTATTCCGAACACGCAAATTTATTATTATTATTATTATTATTTATTCGGCATTTCAAAATAAAGTACAATGTATGATACAAAATGAATAGTGAATTTACAAAACGATCAGAAAACATAAAAGCATAAAAGCACCCCTGGTGAATCTCCCCAAGCTGCCTAGCAGGAAAAAAGAAATCTTGAATTTCTGTGAACCATTGGGTCTTTCCTGCCAACTTGGGGAGGCCACCAGGGATGCCTTGTACATAAATATTTAAATATTGCAATATATAGTAATTTTATAACAATTAATCAATACATAATAAAAAAATGTTTTATTTTTGTATAACATCAACATTTGAAAGCATTAACATATGTACATCAAAAAACACCATGAAAGTAAGGGCAAGTGAGTGGAGAGCGAGATGTGGAAAACAAGAATAGGGAAGGGAGAAAGGCAAAAGGAGAGAAGATGAGAAAGAGAATAGATGGGATAATGAGAGAAGCAGTAGGAGATAGGGATATAAGACATGACAGATAAGATATAATAAATTATGACAAATTAAAATCACTTTTCACTAATTTAAACTAAATTAAATGGCAAGAATTTACAAAAATGTCAAAAGCAAGTACTAATCAAGGCAAAATAATAGTCCATTAATTATATTGCATGAACACAAATATTGAGAGTCCTATCATAATAATTTTATCAACAACCATTTCAAAATTTTGAACTATATTAAGTACTATACAATTAAACCTATCATGGTTATTATTATCATTATCATTATATCATTATTATCATTACTATCATTATTATCATTACTATCATTAGTATCATCATTATCATTATATCATTATTATCATTACTATCATTATTATCATTACTATCATTAGTATCATAATTATCATTACATTCTACAGCGTGGGTGACCAATTTAAAATGAAACAACTTAATCAAGCTTTAATCAAAATGTACAAAAAGAAATCCTAAACATTGCAAGTGTATTATAATTTTAATGTGGTGTTAAATTCAACAATTTTAAACAAAAATCATACAATAACAGAAACCCTAGCTTCTATTATCACATTTATCGATATAAGCGTAATGTAACATAAGTACTATATTCATAAAAAAAAAAAAAATTATCTTATAATATAATAATCGAATCGTGCACTAATGGTATACCTTCGGAATAACGAACCCGATTCTATTTTCGGACTAACGAACCTTCGGAATAACAAACCCACTTTCATTTTCGGACTAACAAACCTTTGTAATAATGAACTGTAACTGGAATGAAGGGGACCATACAGTTTCTTCTGTTTTTTAAAATTAATTTTGTCTTATTTATTTATTAGATCCTGGAAAGTGCCAATTGTTTGTTATCTATAGCCTGTTTGCCAGAACCAGACCAGATTTAACACTATGATTGCCAAATTAATATCAAGAATTTGCTTGACACAGTCTTTAAAATTCTTGTAGTTGACAAGGAAGCTCAGTTTGGTACAAAATATGATTGCATAAACAATTCATACCACACTCATCTTTTGAATGTCTATTTTTCAGAAACAGACAGTTTGGGAAAAATATGTTTGATGGAGATTTCTTTGCATAATCAATATTTCTTTATGTCTCATTCTTTTATTCCCCAGTTATCATGATATCCTCTGTGATATAGCAAAGGATGTCACTGGCCATGGCCAGATTAGAGCCTTGGGGAAAGCGCTTGGGTTCCGATGGGGAGAGATTAGAAACTACATCAAGACCAATATGAAATTCCAACACGTAACTAGTGAAGGGACACTACAGATGCTACAAGATTGGCATGTCACTGTGGGAAAGGCTGAGGAAAGGTCTGTCCTCAGGGATGCATTGGTGAAGGCAAAGCTATCCAGGATAGCAGATGAGCATCTTCTAAGAGGTATGCAATGTAACTCTCTTCAAAATATCTGAAGTTCTCATAAACAAATAAAATGTGTTCATATGCTGTGCCTTAGAAGTAAAACAATTTGTTTTTTATGCTTTTTAAAATTTATACATTAATGTGATGTTCTGTTATCTACATTTTGAGTTTGATCACTGTACTTGCAAGCCACCACACTTTTCGCTCTATTTGGCCCATTTGGGCAAACAAAAAAATAACTTGCCTGAACAAAAGATTTTCATCTAGATCAGATTGACACATTTGGGGATAACATTCTCTAATTACCCACGCCGATGAAATCGGCAGGGGGTTATGTAAAGGGTTCCGTATGTTTGTTTGTTTGTTTGTTTGTCTGTTTTTTTTTTTTTTTTTTTTTTTTTTTTTTTGTTTGTGTACAAGATAACTAGAGAACGGGTGAACGGATTTGCACCAAATTTTCAGGGAATGTTTGGATAGTGACATGGAAGAATCGATTAGATTTTGGTGATGATTGGTTGACCCCTGCAAATTCTGTGGAACCTTGAAGTTTGAGTATGTATTTATTGGTACGGAAATTGACAACAATTACGGGAGTACGGAATGGCGCTGAAATGTTACGGATTTTGGGAAATCCGATAATGCACTACCGTCTATGCATTTCTATTTGTGCTCCGTGCGATCGCGATGGCACACACGCACTAATGTACTTACAGTCTCTCTTCTCCTCTCCCTTCTCACACTAGTCTCTCCTCGTCTCTCCCGTCTCAAATCATTTCAAGAAAACAACGTGGCGCACACGCCATGCCAATAGATGTACTTACACATAGTACACACCCGCATGTAATGTGTTGTGCATATTGCAATGCATAAATATTAGGCATATCTATACTACACAGGCAGCTAGTAAAAACACGTGCGAATCGGCAGATAGCTGTCATGAAAAGATCTAAAATCATATTTATGCAAGAGAAATGGACATAAAAGTTTGCAGAATCAGGAAGATAAGGTATCTGTTATTGTTTGTAATAGTTTATTTTGTTTGAATTCATGATTTATGTTACATTTATCGCCAATAAATTGGACAGATGTCGGCATTTTCAAGCCCTCCCTGCAGGCATACCCAGTCAGCATAGTTTACTATGCCTGGAGTTGTGGGGGATTCTGTTCAACGGTTGATCACTATGTTTTTAGGATGCATCGGTAAGCAAAACAGGGTTGAGGCCGACGAAGGGGTAGAACAGGGCTAATGGGAGGCGTGGGTATGCTGACTTTGTCGGCCTTCTAGTTGTTGAAAGTGAAATGTTAGTTGCCAAACTAGACCATTTTAGAATTGAAGGGCTGATGCAGTTTAGATTTCAAGAAATTATTTCTTTTGTGAGGAAGTGAAAACTTAGGTTTAATATTTGAAGAAAAAAAACTGTTTTGGTAGAGGCAAAATACATTTTTTGCCTGTCAGTCATGTGCTGATTGTGGTGGGTTTATACACCCAAGAGAAGGACGCAAGGAAAATATCTCATGAAAATTCAAGTACCGTATTTGCTGGTGTATTAACCGCACCTTTTTTCAACAAAAAAAGAAAGAAAGAAAAAAAAGGGGGGTGCGGCTAATACACGACCGTATTAACCGCACTTTTTTTTAGGGGGTGTGGTTAATACACCGGAGCGGTTAATACACCGACAAATACGGTATATTAACCCTAACCAGGCCGGGGGGGGGGGGGGGGGGGGAGGGGTGGAATCCACCCCCCTCCTACCCCTTCGACTTTTTGGGCGATAGTTCCGCAACGCGGGCAGGTATGCCATGAGCGTCGGCCCGAAATTCGCTAAATTTTGTGATTTGTGTACAAATCCTATGGAAATCGATTTTTTCTAGAATATACAAAACCTTCATTATTTTTCATTCTAATCACTGCAATCATTTAATTTTGGGCTAAAAATTGTTGAATAATGGTCAATAATTGATTCCATAGAAAAAAAACAATAAAAAACAAAGTAATACATATGGAAAATGTTGGCTGTCGCGATTTTACTGTTCAAAACCTGTTAATTAAGTCATAAAGAATATTCATGCACAAAATTAGCATATTTTGAGCAATATTTAGTGATTTACAGACATAAGGGGGATTTCTGCATAAATTTGCATAATTAATTAAAAATTGATTATTTTCAAGAAAAATAACAGTGCAATCTTGTAGATCATGCTGCAAGCTATCTGCGTGCCAAATTTTGTGGCAGCCGCGCGTTCGACGGCCGAGATCTCAGGAGGGGGTGGAAACCACCCCCTCCCCCCCCTGTCCAGCCAAAATAACCCGGCCTGGTTAGGGTTAAACATTTATAATTCATTTGCTAATTGTGTATGCAGTTGTGTAAACATTGTGTATGCAGTTGTGTAAACATTGTGTCTGGCTTTAAATCTGGCTGATAACTTCAAAGTAATACAGGTACTGTTAATGCTAAAAACAAATCTTTTTGTTACAAAGAAATTGATAAATTCCCTACAAAAATTGTGCCTAGATATATTTGACAATACGTTGGTGGCAATCATGAAATTGAGATCAGATGTTGAGAATGATGAAGATGAGCATGTGTGGGAACAAATTAACATGTATAAAACAATTCATACTATTCAGGAGTACACCTTAACTCTTTGGCATGTCCACACTTATATTGAATCATTTTAATTTCTGGTGTTTACAGATTCACCATCAGCGTCTTCAGTGGAAAGCACTGCTTCAGGGAGGAATGATGAAAGACGAGGTAAGCTGATTGAATTGATGTAAACAATTTTTGTTGTGGGTTTAGTGTAGTTTTGTTTCTTTATTACATTTTGTGACAATGATAATTTGGTTTGAAGAATATTTTGGAGACAAAAAAGTTAACACCAATGAATTACTGTACTGTTTTGAAATGGATCTAGTAACTTTGTCTTGGTCATCTAAACTCCCTCCCAGTGTTAGTGGTTCTGTCATGCCGTGCTGCTTTCCTCTTGCTAGTAAAAGTGTGAAACCAATTTTGAATTTTCAAATTTCCACTTTCCATTGCAAACATCTTGCAATGAGTCAGCAAATATCATTTTGCACTTTTGCTATTTAACTTACTTGGCCATAATACAATGATCATCATGACAACTTAACATGTATCAGATTACAGAATACACATTTTATGTATCAAAGTACAATGTAGAACTAGATCCCTTCCAAATATTCCAACATGAGTATTCCTCTGCCCAAGTGCTTTTATTGAGCAAGGTCACTTAATTACCATATTACATGGTATTTTCCACAAGTATTGCTTTTAAATGTGCACCTGTAAAGTGTCAGATATTGCCCAAAATGACATTTGAGACTAATCGTATACCAAAATCATTGTAAGATATGTCTGAATGATGTGTGAAAATTTCATTGAAACAAAAAACTGCTTTTCTGGTTAAAAAATGAAAATTTGCATCAGCTTTTACAACGAATAACTGTTTAACGTGAATGAGGTTTATGACTGTTCATTAACACTATAGAGCTGAATGATAGATATCGTCAAACTAAAGGGGGATTTTAGAAAATGTAGCTCTATTTTATTCTCCTTTTACCATAAGCCAAACAACATGTTACAAGAGAAATGTGGAAGGTGAAAGTAATTTTTATAGAGTTAGACAAAGTATAGGCATCAATTTAACAGACTTGAGAGAGTTTCAAGAATTTAAATACCGTAAAACTCCGTGTATAAGGCGCACCCGTGTATAAGGCGCACCCCCAACTTTCTAAAATTTTTTTTTTTTTTTTTTTTTTTTTTTTTTTAGGACACCCTGTATTTTTTTTCGGGGGACACCCTGTAGTGTTGTTGGAATACTTACATCGCTGGTCTAAGGCATACCAGGGGCTTAATGTCAATTGTAGCTTTCATCATCACATAGATTTTTTCACTTACATAATAGTGGTTAGTACAAAACTTGCACACATTGAGCATTAACACTGGTGCTCATAAATATTCATGTTCATATTCATGAATATTCATTAGCACTTATACTCATTGAATATAATGCAATTTTCTTAATAAACTAACAAATATTTTTAATTATGAGCAAAATTTATAACCACTGGTTAGATAATTGCATATATAATATGAGTACTGCTGCTCACAAATGTATGAATATTCATTAGCAGCAGTATTTGCTCAATAAACTTGCAATTTTAAAATCAGTAACCAACATTTTTTTTGTGAGAAATAGGTATATGTTGCTGAATGCTACAACACACTGTAAGCTTCTGGCATGCCTTGAACCAGTGCAATATGCATTGAACATGACTACAGGGTGTCCCAAAAAAAATTCTAAAAAAAAAACCTGTGTATACCTGTGTATAAGGCGCACCCCCGACTTTTGAAATTTTTTCGGACGGAAAAAAGTGCGCCTTATACACAGAGTTTTACGGTAGTTTCTTTTGAGTTGTACCAGCAATACTTTCTTTTTCATTGTAGATCGGGCGTCATCTGCTGGATCAGCATCACCGCTCTCGGAGGAGGAGCTACAAAGGTGCTGCAAAGATCTGAAATCCTTCTATCGAACAAATCTGTGTAAGATAAGAGACGACCCTCTAGATCCTACCTCCCTACGTCAATTTGAAGACATCTACACAAACTTGAAGATGCATGAAGATGGCAAATCCTGGAAAGAACTGGATTACAAAGATCTCCTCAACATCAAGGTCAATGGGGAACTACCCAAACGAATGATGGTGCAGGGAGAAGCTGGAGTTGGCAAGACCACATTCTGTGCTAAGATAGCATGGGACTGGGTCAATGGAACACAATTTAACCAATTTGACATGGTCATTGTTGTTACATTGCGAGAATCAGAGAATTGCACAATTGGAGAAATAGTAAAAAGTTACCTGACGAAAGGCAATCCAGTCCGAGCCAGCCAGCTGGATGAATACATCCTACTTCATCCAGACAAGGTCTTCATCATCTATGATGGGTTAGATGAGTTCAAGAAGAACATCATACAAGAAAGGACCCAGACAAATAGACATATCCCACAACAAAGGAGGAACACCCCACAACAAAGGAGGTACACCCCACACCAAAGGAAGAAAACCCTACAACCAAGAGGTAACACAAACGCAACTGAGGCTTCTCAAGCTGGTCACACTGCTACTCCTGAGACTAATATTGTAGAGACTCTCTCTGCAGACCAACTGGATACATGTCTTATCCTGGTTACATCCCGTCCCTGGAAGGCAATTCAGATCAGATGGAACAAAAAGCTAAACAACCTGTATACCTTCATCAGTGTTGTGGGATTCAGCAAAGAAAATATCTCGGAGTACATCAAAAAGTACTTTGAGAATGACCAAGTGAAAGCCACTAATCTGATCCAGTTTATGCAGGACAACGACATAATTGCGGGGAATATGGCGCCTTACCCAATCTACATGTCCATGCTGTGCTTGATGTGGAGTGAACTGGAGGAAGAAAGGTGTAGACAATTCCAGCAGTTGCAGACTTTTTCACAACTGCTCAAGGAGATGTTTCTATTTCTCAAGGAGCACTTTGTCCAGAAGATCTACGATGATCTAAATGATCCAGATTATTTGAGTTCCATCGAAAACATTGATGAGCTGTTAAAGCCAGTGGCTAATATTGCCTTTGATGGTCTTCTTGATAAGAACATGGTCTTCAATGAGAAGGAATTTGAGGATTGTCATGAGGGAATGATGACAGCCTGCAAAATAGGCTTCCTGACTAAAGATAAACAGCTCATCCCGAAGGTACAATGGCACGATACGACCCAAGCCCGTGTGCAGTCCAAGGTGTACTTCCCCCACAAACTCTTCCAAGAGTATATGGCGGGGATACACCTCGCTTCACTCTACCATTCCAACAATGGGGAGTATGTGCGGCTATTGGAAGAAGTAGTGTTGCCAAAGAAAGAGGAGTTGAGATACCTGCTGTACTTCTGCACGGCGCAGGACAAGGAGGTTGGGATTGATGTCCTGACCAGGATGAGCAAGTTTTGTACATTGAAAGCCCAAGGCATCCAGGCAGAGGAGCAATGGGAAGACGATGGGGAGGATGAGCAGTCAACGGGGCAGATGCAAAAGCAGATGCAGTGGAAGTGGCAGAGGCAGAGGGAGATGCCGTGGCATATGGGGAGTGGGGTGAAGGAGAGGGAGAGGAATTTCTTGGTGGATGTGGCATTTGAATGTCATGACAGAGACGCGGCTCAAGTTGTGAAGATGAATGCATTGTCTGATATGAAAGCAATGACAATTAAGAGTGAGGACACAGGTGGGAGGACTGCTCACACTCTAGCAGGCTACATGTTTGTGCAACCAGACTTGGTAAGTAGACTTAGATTTTAGCTGTATCCCATAACCTGTCATACATTCACATTTCACATTTTGTCGTTTTAAACAAAACAATTTGTCATACTCAGTTTGCCAATCATTAAAAGAATTTTGTTCAATTTGATTCAATTCAAAATGTATTAAACACTTTAAAAACAAACATAAAATATAAAGTAATAGTTTCAAATGAAAGTGTTTGGAATAAAAAGGCAGACAACAATAGCTAAAGTCAATTATTTCCATATCCATAATGCTTGTCAATAAGAGCTGGAGGGTAAAATACATTATGATACTTTACCAAAGGAAACTTTTGTATGTTTTAATATAAGCTATGTAACTTGAAAAACACTAGATCCATACCAATTTGTTTCTACATACTTGCTTGTATCTAATATTTTTAGTTATACATTTGTTACATGCACCATAATTCAGCCATTTTTGGTTACGCAGTAGTCCAGTCAGGCAAGTAATATCAAGATTTCTAAAAATGTGCGTGGCCCTGGGCCCTAGGCCAGAGGATCAGA
The DNA here is from genome assembly GCA_037951105.1 of Echinarachnius parma. Classification (NCBI taxonomy): domain Eukaryota; kingdom Metazoa; phylum Echinodermata; class Echinoidea; order Clypeasteroida; family Echinarachniidae; genus Echinarachnius; species Echinarachnius parma. The sequence continues at coordinate 23,075 of JBAMJV010005461.1, forward strand.
TGTCCCTAGGATAAGTACTGTGAAAGTACATTCTGTGTGCAACACATGAAATTGTACATGTCACAAAGTCACTGGTACTTAATTTGTAGGCTTGGATTTTTAATTGTGATATCACTGAAATTAAATTTAATATTCATAAATCCTTAACATGTGAAAATGTATGCAAAGCAAATTTTTAGGAAAAATCATTTAAATGGACAGTGTTTAAAAGAAAGGGCTGAATTATACAGTTGTCAGAGCAGCTCTCACGTTTTAACAGCTGAGTGTAGCTGATCAATCATTTATTTATGCGGCACTACATGTATTAATGATGACTATTAGCTTTCAATGATCATAAAGTATACATATTATAGGGCCAAGTCCAAGCTATTTTGTAACTGTAACGCGCGGGACATCAGAGCGATAAAGAGAGGTTACTCTTATAAGAAATATTGAAACACCACTTTGTTTTACATTTTAGATGCTTTAGAGCAAATTCTATCAAACGGCAAAAAAAAAAAATGAAATTCCCCATGCATTAATAATTTATGCAACTTTTTGCTAGCGTAAGTTGGTATTTTTTAACTTTGACTTTGAATGTGAATTCCTCTGAATTTATATACAGTATCGAAACATGCTTGGTATGGTCTTAATGTGCATCTTGTGCTCTACCAGAATATGAAATTTCATCATCTCAAAGCTTTAGAGTTTCACACAGGATCAATTTGAAAAAAGATTGTATTGTAACACGCGGGACATGTAACACGCGGGACATTTTTCTACCATGCGTTTTACATAGGCCCACCTCCCAATTTGCCCTTATTATAGATATATCAAGAATTTGTGCTTGGAAAATGCTCATCTTATGCATAAATGTTCTTTATGACATTTCCTAACAACATTTAAAAACAAAAGTTGCAAAAGCGAATATTTTCTTTGTGTATTTCTTTGTTTTGGGAAATTCTTATGTATTTCTTTGTTTTTCAACTTACATTTTTACATCTTTTTAAAAAAGAAATCAATTATTCACCACTGTCAAACAATTTTTATCCTAAAATTAATTATTTGCAGTGATTAAAATGAGAAATTATTGAGTTTTTATCAATCCTATGAAAAAACACTTTTTCCATAGGAATTGTACATAAATCACAAAATTATGCAATTTCCAGATTGACTTCCACTTCGAAAAAGTCATGTGCCTTTGTAAGGGTACAAATGTTTGTCACGAATTTGGTCTCAAAAGTTGCCCAAGACTTCATAGAAAAAACTTGTTAAGTGGCAGGCAAATTTCCTCGCGTGTTACGGAATGATCATAAATAAGCCAATAGGCCAAAACAAGATTTCAAAAACCCATTGCTTTACTGTATAGATTGTCCCGCGTGTTACAAAATCTAATTATTGATTTATGCTAATTAGGTAAATGTGATAACTTTTTGTTGCTATGTTATGGATGTCCCCCAAGGTAAATTAGAACTTTGTAGAGTTTCAGAAAAATAAACCTTTTGATTAACGAGTAAACGAAACCATAAGATGTAAAAATGTAACACGTGGGACATGCTAATTTTGGAACGCATCTAATATGCATATTGAATGAGATAACAAGCTGAAAATTATAATCCAACTTCCTTCTGGTAATGACATCAGGTCAAGCCAATAATAAGTAAAGAATCCCTTACAAAAAAAAACTCTATGGTACACCATACAAACACCATAGCAAATCTACCATTGATGACCATACAAACACCATAGAAAATCTACCACTGATCTACCATTCATTTACCATTAAACTAATTAAAATATTTGGGACAAATGTATTCATTTATTCAAATTAGGCCACACCCACGTATTCTACCATTCAACTACCATACAGGCACCATTGGTCTACCATTAAGCTACGATTCATATACCATTGATCCACCATTCACCTACCACAGTGTTATCATAGTTCCACCACTCATCTACCATAGGGCTACCATTCATTTACATCAGACCCACCATTCATCAATCATTTATCTACCACAGTGATATCATTGTGATATCACTGTTGTACCATTAATATACCATAGAGCCATCATTCATCTACCATAGGGCTACCATTCATCTACCACAGTGATATAATTGTTCCACCATTCATCTACCATAGAGCCACCGTTCATCCACCACTCAATATAATTGTTCTACCATTCGTCTACCATAGAGCCACCATTCATCCACTATAGGTCTACCATTCATCTACCACAGTGATATCATTGTTATACCATTCATCTACCATAGAGCCACCATTCGTCCACCACTCATATACCATTCATATACCATTCATCTACCACAGTGATATCATTGATCCACCATGCATCTACCATTCATCTACCATCATTATTCTACCATTCATCTACCATAGAGCCACCGTTCATCCACCCCTCAATATCATTGTTCTACCATTCGTCTACCATAGAGCCACCATTCATCTACCACAGTGATATCATTGTTCTACCATTCATCTACCATAGAGCCACCATTCATCTATCACAGTGATATCATTGATCCACCATTCATCTACCACAGTGCTATCATTATTCTACCATTCATCTACCATAGAGCCACCATTCATCTATCATAGTGATATTGTTCTACCATTGGGCTACCACCAATCTACCAGTGTTATCATATGTCCACCATTAATCTACCATAGACATACCAGTTATCTACCACAGTGATATCATTGTTCTACCATTCATCTACTATATCGTCATATTTTGAAGCGATTTTTACATTATTAATAATGAAAAAAATTAGATGGCTATGGCTGGTGTGTATTCCACAGACAACTATCAATTCAACACTTTTCTAACATGTAACACCTAATCCTATCCTATCCTATTCCTAAATCCTAAACCTATCCTATAACCTACGTCTAACACCTTACTAATCAGTTATGGTATAGGTTCCGTATATATATCCCGCTTCTTAGTATGTGAGATTTAAATGGTTAGTATTGACTGTTTAGTATTTCAAAGAGTTGATGCCTAAATAATTAACTTGCAAATCATGTTGAAAATATTAAGAACAGGTTGGTATTTATATTAGTTTTAATATCTGCAAAAATAAGATCATAATAACAATGTTTTCAATGTAAATAGTTATAAAAATTGGAATTTTACTTTGCACTCTAATGCGATTGTTTATAATCGATCATGAATGAATCCTGTATCCATTAGACCTGAAGACGTTAATCATAAGTCCTACTGTATTTTCTTTTGTTATTCATGTTCTAAAAGGTTTCTTTAGAAAATTTAGCAATATTACCACCTTGGGATCATTGGGTTATTTCCACTTTGATACGATTGTTTATAATCGATCATGAATTATTCCTGTAGGCGATCCTATATGTTGTAGACGTTCATAAGTCCAATATTTGTTTGTTTGTTTTTACTCATGTTCTAAAGGGATTCTTTAGGAAATCTAGCAATATTACCACCCTGGCATCATTGGGTTATTTCCACTTTGATACTATCGTTTATAATCGATCATGAATTATTCCTGTAGCCGATAATATGTTGTAGACAGTCCAATATTTGTTTGCTTTTTCTCATGTGCTAAAAGGTTTCTTTAGATAATTTAGCAATGTTACTACCTTGGCAACATTGAAAATTTGTTGTATTAGCATTATACAGATAATCAGCTAAATTGCATATTTGTTATATTAGGTCAGAGGTAAGTTTTTACCTAGCACAAATGTGATGAAATAAATTATGTTAGGGAATCTTTGAGTGGGGAATTCATTCTTGGTACTCATTTGCACATGGTAAAACCCTGAAATCAAAGATGACTGCCATGCACTCATTGCGTAGTAGTAATGATTATCATATTTATTTTCAATAACAGTAGTCTCACAAAGAGCAGTCTCTTTTGCAGGTCTAACACTTTGGAATTCCCAACCACCCCATTTACAGAGCGCTTCATCTTAATGGCCCGGTCAGATATCAACGGATATCGGAAACGTATGCCCAACGAATAGACAATTTAAAAAATTAAATTATCCGGTGATGAAAGTCGTCTCCATTGCTTCATGTACAAAACATAGAACAACGTACATCACCGGACAAGGAACGGACAAGAAACGTACAGAACGGATGGAAAATTTAGCTCTCCGTTTGCGCAATCCGTTGATATGTGACCGGGCTATAACATTCAAACATACTTATACAAAGACACCCTTTATACATGTATAATCTCAGTTCTCCCCCATTTCACCCCATCTCCATTTTTTTGTTTTTTTTTGTTTACTAGTTGTATTTTATTTTGTATGTGTTCATTTTGAAGCAGCTGCTTCACTTAGGGACCATATACCCACCAATATTGTTTTTAATCTTTTTATGAGTGAATAAATCAAGTCATGATCTAAATAAATGTATGTATTAGATATATTTAAGCTTGGTTGCCACCATTGCAACATTGGACAATGCATGTAATGAACTTCGTATAATTAGGTAATTTAGACTAATTATTTGCATCCCATAAATATTATATTATTGTGAACCCAGTACGTTCAAATAATGGGTAGCATACTATTTTTCCTAGGTTTTGGGGGCTACAAATTAATTTCTGATACATGTACTTTACTTCATATATCACCATGGCAACCTTCTCAGATCAAAGATGGCCGCTCGATCTCCTGAGAACCCATTCTAGGAAACATGTTTTCATTCTTCTGGTTATATGGTTTGTTTCATTTCTGATTTTACAATACAATTATAATTTTACAATAAATGAACGTACTACAAAAACAAACATTTTTTTAAAATAACAAATATCCAGTGTATATAATAGTAAACAAAGATACTAACATAAATAATATACTGTATACCGCCTAACTGTAAAGAAGAGGAAAGAAAATGCAAAAGAGACAACATCCATAACAAAACACAACACTCCTACATATAATATGTGAAGAAAACCAGATATAATGTAATACATACAACAGAAATGATAGCGAATAACTTGTCTTTGAAAGAATTCTCAATGACGTCATAATATTGTCGTCCATACGACACAAATTGTCATGGCAAAAATGGTCTTTTTCAGATGTCATAGAGACGTCGTAATCATGGATATACGTCGTAATCATGGATATACGTCGTAATCATGGATATACGACAAAAAAGATAGTGAAAATAAATCTTTGAAAGACTTCATAGTGATGTTGTAATAACGTCATCCATAGAACAAAAACTAATTGGACAAACTAGCTTTGGGATTTGTAATATACAGATATAAAGATGTTGTCTATATGTAAATATAGAGTTAACTATTTTTAGTTAATTGCCTTTTGAATTGTCCATACGACAAAAATGAAAAGCGAAGCACCGAAAAGTAAGTCTTTTGAAAAAGTCTTAATGACATAATATTGTTGTCCATATGACACAAATTATCATGGCGAAATTGTATTTTTAAGACGTATTAATGACGTCGTAATCACCCATACGACAAACAAAGCTAGTGAAAACTAGTATTTAAAGGGATCTAGTAACTTTGTTGAGATGTGCAAAAACTGATGAATGGTTGATGCAATGTATACTGTTGTTATCTCATATGTCCTCAGGGTATTGTGTGAAAATTTCAGGTCAAATGGACAATGTATGGCCAAGTAATGAGCGAAAATGCAAAGTGATATTGGGTGATATTCACCAACTCACTGCATTCACTTTGACCAGGGATGAAAATCTCGCCCGGAGATTTTCTTATCTAAATACTTCAATCATACATATCTTTGTAATGAAAGGGAAATTTGAAAAACCGAAAGCTGTCCCATGATTTTATTGTTAATACGAATACAACAAGGTATAAAGGAACCGTTAGAATTACAATTTTATTTTGAGGATTTGGACAATGTTACTAAGTCCCTTTAAGAGACGTCATAATGCCGTCGTAAAAAAGGTCGTCTATACGCCAACAATAATTACAAAAAAGTCTTTGAAAGACGTCATAATCACGTAATAACGTCGTCCACACGACATAAACCTTAATGGCAAAAATGGTCTTTGAAAGAGGTAATAATGACGTCGTAATACGACAAACAAAGCTAGTGAAAACTAGTCTTTGAATGACGTCATAATGACGTCGTAAAAAAGTCTTCCATACGACAAAAATTATTGCAAAAACTGGTCTTTAAAAGACGTAACAATGATGTCGTAATGAGGTCGTTCATACGACATAAAAATGATGGCAAAACTAATCTTGTAAAGACGTCATAATGACGTCGTAATACCATCGTCCGTATGACATAAACCTTAATGGCAAAAATCGTCTTGAAAAGACATCATAAAGACGTCCTAATGACAAAATAAATCGTGAAAAATGGTATTTGAAAGATAATGATGTCGTAATCATGTCACCTATACGACAAACAAAGCATGTGAAAACTAGTCTTTGAAAGACGTCATATTGACGTCATAAAAAGGTCGTCCATACGCTAACAATAATTGTTTAAATGTCTTTGACAGACGTCATAATCACGTTGTAATAACGTCGTCTATACGACAAAAAATAATTGGAAAAAATGGTTTTTAAAAGACGTCACAATGACGTCGTAATGAGGTCATTCATACGACAAAAAATGATGGCAAAAACTAGTCTTGTAAACACGTCATAATGACGTCTTAATATTGTCGTGCGTACGACATAAACCTTAATGGCAAAAATTGTCTTGAAAAGACATCATAAAGACGTCGTTTTTACGACGTCCTTATGACAAAAATAGATAGTGTAAAATTGGTCTTTGAAATACGTAATAATGACGTCGTTCTTACGTCTTTCTTACGACACAAATTATCATGTCAAGAATGGTCTTTAAAAGACGTCATAATGACGTCGTATTCACATCGTTTACACGACATACGACGTGTTTACCAGTTAACGACCAAATTAAGACGTCATAAAGACGTCAGTCTGCTATCAGGGAAAGTCATCATCCACTACCAGCTACCAGCTACCATTAAAATATCTTACACCACAGGGATATACCATTCAACAGAAATACCATAGAATATACTCTACCATATAACATACCGTTGAAATACCATACACCATACAGCCACCATAGGGCTACCATAGATCTACCATTCACTTTAGAGCCACCATTGAATCACTAACCACCATTAATATACCATAAAGTCGTCATCCACCATAGAGCTACCATTAAAATATCTTACACCACAGGGATATACCATTCAACAGAAATACCATAGAATATCCTCTACCATATAACATACCGTAGAAATACCATACACCATACAGCCACCATAGGGCTACCATAGATCTACCATTCACTTTAGAGCCACCATTGAATCACTAACCACCATTAATATACCATAAAGTCATCATCCACAATAGAGCTACCATTAAAATATCTTACACCACAGGGATATACCATTCAACAGAAATACCATAGAATATACTCTACCATATAACATACCGTAGAAATACCATACACCATACAGCCACCGTAGATCTACCATTCACTTTAGAGCCACCATTGAATCACTAACCACCATTAATATACCATAAAGTCATCATCCACCATAGAGCTACCATTAAAATATCTTACACCACAGGGATATATACTATTCAACAGAAATACCATAGAATATCCTCTACCATATAACATACCGTAGAAATACCATACACCATACAGTCACCATAGAGCTACCATATATATACCATTCACTTTAGAGCCACCATAGAGTCACTTACCACCATTAATATACCATAAAGTCATCATCCACCATAGAGCTACCACTGAAATATCTTCCACAATAGGGATACCATTCAACAGAAATATCATAGAAATATATTCTACCATATAATACACCATAGAAATACCATACACCATAGGTCGGCATCAATGATATACCATTGACCATAGAACTCCACCATTCAGCAATTGTGTGGTGTACCATACACATACCATTCACCACTGAGCTGCATCATAGAAATACCATTCACCATAGAGCTGCACCATAGGAATACCATAGATTTTTAGCTCACCTGAGCCAAAGGCTCAAGTGAGCTATTGTGATCGCTTTTCGTCCGTCGTCCGTCGTCCGTCGTCCGTCGTCCGTCGTGCGTCGTCCGTCGTCCGTAAACTTTTTACATTTTCATCTTCTTCTCCAGAACCAATGATCGGATTCCAACCAAACTTGGCAGGAATCATATTTAGGGGTAGAGGAACCAAAGTTGCTAAAATGGTGGGCGTGGCCCCCAGGGGGGCCCTGGGGGAGGGCACCAAATGTAAAAAATATGTAAATTTTAAACATCTTCTTCTCAAGATCCAGAAGTATGACAGACCTGATATTTCATATTTAGATGCCTCTATTGATGAAGAATGAAAGTTGTTCACAAGATTTTTGTGGGTGGTCCCATAAGGGCCCTGTGGGCGTAACAGTTTTTTGGGGGGCCCTACCATAGGAAATATACATTTTCATCTTCTTCTCCAGAATCAATGATTAGATTCCAACCAAACATGGCAGGAATCATCTTTAGGGGTAGAGGAACCAAAGTTGCTAAAATGGTGGGCGTGGCCCCCAGGGGGGCCCTGGAGGAGGGCACCAAGTGTAAAAAATATGTAAATTTTAAACATCTTCTTCTCAAGATCCAGAAGTATGACAGACCTGATATTTCATATGTAGATGCCTCTATTGATGAAGAATGAAAGTTGTTCACAAGATTTTTGTGGGTGGCCCCACAAGGGCCCTGTGGGCGTAACAGTTTTTTTTGGGGCCCTACCATAGGAAATATACATTTTCATCTTCTTCTCCAGAACCAATGATTAGATTCCAACCAAACATGGCAGGAATCATCCTTAGGGGTAGAGGAATCGAAGTTGCTAAAATGGTGGGCGTGGCCCTCAGGGGGGCCCTGGGGGAGGGCACCAAGTGTAAAAAATATGTTAATTTTAAATATCTTCTTCTCAAGATCCAGAAGTATGACAGGCCATCGCAGAATGGCCCCATAGGGTCCCTATGTGAGTGGGGTTAATATGCTGAAGTGGTCAGTGGCTGGTGAAATGTGTTAAGCTTTGTCTTATATGTGTGTCTGTCTTTTTTTATGATTCACCCAAACATTATGGTAAATCATAATGTTAGGTACAGGGGATCAAAAGTTATTGATTAAATAGTACATCACATTATAGATTTTGGCATGATTTCAACTGATTTCATATCTTCTGAGGGTGCCAGAGAGAACATGCGCCAGATGTGAATTGATTGACCTCAGGTGAGCGTCGTGCCCCCCTGGGGCTCTTGTTTTTGTAAGGGATCATTTAAAGCATTTTAAATATGATTTAATTTGTCTTTAATTCAGATGTCCCGCGTGTTACGACTATTTACATATTATGCAAATATATTTGATTATTACTACTTATTGGAGACATGTTTTTAATTTTTGTTTTCAAATTATTAAAATTCAATATCTTAGCTTTAAAATGACATCAAGTTTCACTCAATTGGGTGAATATGAAAATTTGGGTGCGGTTCGTTATTCCGAAGGTTCGTTATTCCGAAGGTTCGTTATTCCGAACACGCAAATTTCCTATACCTGAGTGTTCGTTAATCCGAAAATGAAATAGGGTTCGTTAATCCGAACATTTGTTGCATTATTCCGAAGGTTCGTTATTCCGAAGGTTCGTTATTCCGAATGTTCGCTATTCCTATAATGAAATCGGGTTCGTTATTCCGAAGGTTCGTTATTCCGAAGGTTCTTTATTCGAAGGTTCGTTTTTCCGAAGGTTCGCTATTCCTAAAATGAAATCGGGTTCGTTAATCCGAAGGTTCGTTATTCCAAAGGTTCGCTATTCCTAAAATGAAAAAGGGTTCGTTTTTCCGAAGGTTCGTTAGTTCGAAAATGAATTAGGGTTCGTTAATCCGAAAATGAAATGGGTGTGTGTGCGTGCGTTTGTGTGTGTGTGCACTGGCGTAGTGGTGTGGGGGGGGGGGGGGGGTGTCATGGGCCCCCCTCCCAAATCAATTTAAATCATGGCTTTTATCTAATTTTATTGGAAAAGAAAGTAAAAACCCAGATTGCACAGTTTCAATTTAAAAAATGCCAAAGCTCCCTAACGGGGGGGGGGGGGGGGGGGGGGGGGGGTGACACCCCCCTCCCACACCCCCCCCCCCCCCCCCCCCCCCCCCCCCGCTCAGTTGCTTCGGTCCTTTAGACTTGGTTGCTTCGCTCCCTCGCATTATCCGGTGGTGATGCAAACAATTTTTTGCTCATTGCGCCACTACCCTACAAAATGATTTTACATTCACATCTAAATAATACAAATTAACTTTTACATTACAGTGGATCACGGTAGCCCCCAAGAAGTCGGCCCGATACACTCCGCATGTATTGTATAAGGTCTAACCGAAGCTAGACGGGTTTTATTCAATCTGCAAAGATGAAAGCATCTTCAGTACATGAATAAATGAACTGCACATCAACATGTATCCCTTTTCTAAATATCTCTATCTTAAATGTGCATACAACTCTGAATGACACTCTGTTACTCGTGTACATACTCTGTGTCATAAACCGTTATCTAAAAAGACTTATCTCAATGGTTTGTGGTAATCAAACCAATTTCTCTGGTGTTGCATTTATATGCCAAAACTATCTGTTTGTTTGTACTAAATAATTCCTTTACCATGCATGCTCATGCATGCATTGTATATCTATAAATGCTTCTATAAATCTCCAATAGCATTGTACTTTAAAATGCTATAACTCATATAATTTGCTATAAACATGATGCAATAATTTGAATCCCTATTTTTCAGTGAATCCAAAATTGGACACCTTGTCCTAAATTCATTCCGCATATAATCAATCTCCTCATTAAAGGTAACTGCATTTTGACAGTAAACCGATAGCTAACATTCTCAATGATCCTATAATTTGAATCAAATGCACCATTTTAAACCGGTGTATTTCTTTTACATTCAAACACGTGTATAAAACTAAATAGCCAACCATAACCATTTGCCTGTTAAAACTGCTTCTATGATCAACGTAAGTTCTATATTCTTATCGCATATCTAATTCATAATTACACAACACAACTGCGCTTACAGTAATTAAATTCCTCAGTTATCATTCATACACTCTTCAAAATTATTCATCTAGCTATGTGAATTCAATCCATAAGTACAAATTCATGTTGCATCTTTATGCCTAAAATTCTCACAAATGTGTATAATGAAATATGTATGCATTTCATCCTTTGTGCTACTTATTAAATGTAGATTTCATCAAATAAACCTTGCCTCAAGTTTGTCTTTCTTTTCCAAACACTCGTTTGTAACCTCGACTCAAACGTAGTCTTATTTTCAGACCCTTCTAAATTGTACATCATTTCTCTAGATTTCTGACTCACAATTTGACTCCTAAATGAATCTTCCATTCATCTAGACAATTATTTATGTTTCCTTTTACTTATAAATGTACTCTCTAAAATCAAATAAACATATAACCGTTCTAATTTATCAAGAGTGTAAATAGTTTGATTACTGAAACATATATCGAGTGCACTGTGCACAGACTACGACTATTGCATTCGGTACGCACTGTACTGCATGTATTATAATGTGCGACCATTGACCAACATCACTCTCATTTACCAACCAACTTGGAGGCTCATTTTTCACCACATACAAGAATTATTTATCATATAAATCGAATATGCAATACTCACTTCTATGAGGGAGTGTACTGGTAAACTCAACATGCTCGTTACAGCCATCTAAATGCTGCAAAATTGGACCACAAACTCTGGGTCTTCAGACGAAAACCATCTCTTCCAAAAACGTGTTAGCTCTGTCATCCGTACGCCTGCTAAACCGAATTGTACGGTGACTTTAAAGGAGCCTTTATGGTGTCTTTAAACTCGACAACAAAAATATTATTTTCCGTTCTTTTTTCAACGAAACATACCTCCCCCCCAATGAGGGGTTTTACCTCATTTCAAAATTAGCCAAATTATTTTCAAGGATTCTTATACCGTTACTCTGACTGACCTATACTTCATCTTAAGGTAATACGGTTGCACACAAACAAAAATTAACTAATAGCTACGAACGTTAATCTCAGTCAATGTTCAATATCAGTTCCATTTCAATACCCTTCTGCCGGGTAGAGCACTACCACTTTGGTTATCGGTCTCTTATAGTCCGAGTTTGCAGTTTTCACTTTGACGTTCCTTATTCGGCCATCAGAACCCGGATATACATGCGCTACTCTCCCTAGTGTCCACTTTCCGCGCAGAGCATTCGGATCTGATAACATTACAACGTCGTCAACGCGAAGGTTTCGTCGTTCCACATTCCATCGCTTCCGAGGCACCAGTAGCGGAAAAACATCGCGATTCCACGCTTTCCAAAACGAATCGACAATTCGCTGGACAAATTCCACTCTGTGTCTGGGATTCTTTGTTTCCATGAACGGACCTTGTGGCACTCTACTCGATGCGCGACCTAACAAAACATCATTAGGGCATAAGTAACTACCATCATCCGGATCATTAGGCGCTCTTCCTATTGGACGCTGGTTCACCAGATTAGCTACTTCAACTAGACATGTGTACAACTCAAAGGGGGACAGAACTTGACTGCCCATAGCTTTTTTTAGCGCATGTTTACAACTTTTCACAAGAGCTTCAGCACACCCATTTTGATGAGGGGCATACGGCGTTGTGAATCTCCATTCTACTCCGCGTTCCGCACAATACTCTTTCAATTGCTCGTCATCCCAGCCTTTCACCATCTCGCGTAATTCGCATTCCGCGCCCACGAACTGTGTACCGTTGTCGCTCACAATGACTTTGGGTTGACCTCTGAATGCGAAAAATCTCCTAAGCACCTGAATGAACTCCATGGTGGAACAATCGACCGCTAGATCCAGATGGACTGCTCGCGTGTTGAGGCAAGTGAATAGGACACCATATCGCTTAGCGACCTTATTTCTACCGACTTTCACATTGTACGGCCCAAAATAATCACACGCGGTGTAGTGAAACGGTGGTGTAAATGGCGCTGCGCGTAACTCTGGTAGACCGGCCATCAGTTGAGACTCCAACTTTCACTCCATCTTTCGGCACGTGGCACACCTGTGCTTTATAGTCTTTGCCAGCTTCGTCCCTCCTGATACCCAGTACTTCCGTCGTACCTTTGCTGCAGTGGTAGCCACGCCATTGTGTCCCAATTTCATGAAAGTGCCTGGTGATGAGCTCCGACACCCGGTGCTGACCTGGCAACAGCATCGGATGCCGGTTGTCATAAGACACAAAGCTTTTCCCCGACTCTGCCACCTACATATATGATGCCGTCTTCTACATACGGGCTCAGCGTCTTGAATTCTCCTGGTTTCACCTTGGCATGCAGTGGTTTTTGCCCTTCTCTGATCCAGAACAGCTCTGCCGATTCTAACTCTGATGGAGTGAGAGGTCCATTTCTTTCGTTTTCAGCTCCATCACTGCCTTTGTTACACCTGGCTCTCACATTGTGAACAAATCTCTTCACGTATGCAGTGACTCTTACTAGCCTCCTCCAGCTTGAATACTTCTCACAGTCCATGAAATCTGGAGTTAAGACTGCATTTGTCACTTGATTTGCTTTACGCCTCTCATTGTTCCCTTCTGCATTTTGAGACGTGATTTCACTGCACGGCCATTTTTCCTCGGTCAGCTTTAGGAACTCTGGTCCTTCTTTCCATCCTTTTAGCAACATTGGCACCGGCACCCCTCTGGAAACATCATCTGCTGGATTTTCCTCGCCACTTACATGTTTCCACTGCCGAGGATCTGACTTGCTCTGTATTTCTCCTACTCTGGCCGACACAAAGGGCTTAAAACTCCTTGCTTGGCTTCTGATCCATCCTAATACTATCATGCTATCAGTCAGGAAAGTAGTACCCGTTATCTCCAGAGTAGTCTCCTCTCTAATGGCTTCATCAAGTCTAGTGGCCATCACTGCTGCCTGAAGTTCCAGTCTGGGCAATGTCAACTTCTTCAATGGTGCTACCCTCGACATAGCGGCCACGAATCTCACATCATACTGGTCACTGTCATTAACCTGCCATCGAAGATAGGCACAAGCTCCGAGCGCGTCCTCTGATGCATCACTGAAGATACATAGTTCAGGTGAACCCATTGCCTCTGGTGGGGTTAGACACCTTGGGAACGTCACCTCATTCAACTCTCTCATTTCTCTGAACAACTTGACCCATTCAGAGTTCTCTTTGGGCGGCAGCTCTTCATCCCAGTCTAATCCCAGTTGCCAAAGACGCTGCATTCCAATCTTGGCTCGCACCAGGAAGGCAGAAGCAAACCCTATCGGATCAAATATCCTGGCTATTTGACTTAGGATTCTCCTCTTCGTCCATTTGTGTGAGTCGTCTGTGTCAGCTTCAGTCAATTTCACTTGGTATGAAAACTCATCTGGTTCATGTTTCCATACCGTTCCCAGCACTTTCTCTTCTGTCAGGGTTTCCAGGACGTTCACCCCTTCTGGTTTCGTCTCATCTTCACTCATTTGGATATTAGAAAGCCAGCCCTTGACTCGGAAACCACCATCAGCTAGAACTGCATCGATGTTTTGGGTTAACTCCTTTGCCTCTTCTGTGGACTTGACTGATGTGCAAATATCGTCCATGTAAGTGTCACGTTCAAGCACCATAGCTGCTTCTGGATGTTTTGACTTTCCCTCTTCTGCTGTTCTCCTCAGCGCTATCTGAGCTCTGGCTGCCGCAGGCTTGTCTCCGAACGTTACTCCCTGCTTCACATACACATCAGGCTTCCTGGAGGTCTGCATGTCTCTCCATAGGTATCGGTGAACGTGCTGTTCCTCCTGTCATGAGCACTCTATGGTACATTTTAGAAATGTCACCACAAATTGCCACGGGATGCTCTCTGAACCAAAGCAAAACTCCAAGCAGATTGTTCAACATATTTGGCCCTTTCAGCCAATAATCGTTCAGGCAATGTCCCTGGTAGTTGGCCGACGCGTTGAACACAATCCTCACTGGCGTGCTTCGTTTCTCGGGACGTATCACTGCATGATGGGACACATAATGCACCGGTCCCTCATAAGTAGACATCTCTTTTTCTGTTAGCTTTTTTGAAAATCCCATCTTCTCCATGTCTACTATCTGCTGGTGGTAGACTTCCGCATACTCTGGATCCTTTGCCAGCTTTCTCTCAATAGACTCTAGCATTTTCTCTGCTTGAACTCGGTTATCTGGCAAAGTGCGGGGATCTCTTTTCCATGGGTATGGAACTCTCCATTGCTTTCCTACTTTCTCACAGGAGTTGTAGATTAAGTTGTACTCGTCCTTCTCTGCTTTGCTCATGTTGACAGGCTTGCACTGGCAATCACTAGCCTGTACTCCCATGGTTTCAGTGCTCCAAAATCTTACAAGTCCACTGGTGGAGACATCTGAACATGCAAAATTCGGTGTGGGCTTCGATGATTGACTCCAGTTCCCCCAAACAGCACCCATCCTAGTGGAGAATTCCTTACCACCATGTTGCCATACTGTCTGGTTTCACCCAAATGCATTTTTGCGTGGTCAATTCCAACTAGAAGATCCACCTCACCGCTTCCTCTGCTAATCTGGCTTTCCTTCAATTGAACCTTTTCCGCTATGGCAGCTACCTGTACCTCTTGTATGTCTTCTGTTATGTAAGGTAGTCCCACGGCCTGAATACTGCTAACTTTATTTCCTGCACTGGAACACACTTGCACTTTGTAGAACTTGGTGCACAAAGTTTCGGTCTCACCTCCAACCTTTGTTATTGTTATACTGGTTTCCGTACCCTTCAGCTGCAATTCATCGGCTAGCGCCTGCCTGATCATGCTGATTTGTGCTCCTGAATCTAATAGCACATTTCCCTCTCTGCCTTCTCCCTCTGCTGTGATGAATTCAGCCTTGAGAATAGGGAGAATTGCCTCACTACTTCCGATTGTCGCTATGCCGACCTTGTTTGACTCTTGATCAGGATGCAGAAGTGGATGGTGATGGAATTTACAAGGCTGCCCCTTGTAAGTTTCAGTGCATAGCCGTCTCCTTTTGCATGTGTTCATACGATGCTCCCTTCCAACTTGTTTGAGACAACTGAAGCAGGCATGATTGTCCTTCACTAACTTCAGCCGTTCTTGCTGTGGCTTGGAAATGAAGTCCCTGCACTGATCGATCCAGTGCCCATCCTTACTCTTGCACAACCAGCATCGGAACTCTGAGGCTTTAGCGGGGCTTGAAGCCGATACCTGACTTACTGGTGCATTGGGTCTTGATTCGTTCCTAACTGGTGCTGAGGAACGCATCCTGGCCTTCATTTCGCCTTCCATCCATTTCAAGAGCGACTCTAGGGTTGGTGTATCTTGCTCTTGTCTCCGATACCATAATCTTGCGCTCTATTATGGCCAACATATGACAGTTGTCCATGTCATTTGCTCGCCCTACTTCCTTTAACGTGTGGAAGCTTCTGCGCACCAGGTTCACAAAGTCGCAAAATCTTTCATCTTCTCAATACTTCACCGGCCTGAACCTGGAGATATCGTTCAGGATTGTATCTGCTACCATGCGTGGGTCTCCATAGATCAGATCCAACTGGTTCCACGCTGCCTCATAGTCCTGACCAATGCCTGTGATGTGCTGCAAAGGCTTTACCGCTCAAGCATGATCGAAGAACCATTAATGCATCTCTCCCACTGTATTGATGATGCACCACATGCTGAAAATCTGCCTTGAAAATGTTATATTCTCTAATGTCACCTGAAAACTTAGGCAGCTTTGGCTTCTCCATCTGAAAACGGGAGTGAGGAGCAGGGGATGGACTCTGTTGCGTGACATTGGTAGCTGCGGGCGATGTCCCTTGGGTATCGTCGTTCTCACTCACTTGTGACGCAGCAAGCTCTTCTTCATTTTGGCAGTAATCTCTCTCCTTGACATGAAGCTTGAGAAATGATTTCTGACATTCCTCTATCCACTTCTCTCCTTCTTCAAACTCTTCATCATCCTCTATCATCTCAGAGTAAGCCTCGTGCTGCTCTTGTAGACTCGTGTAGGCTTCCTTGTAGCTCTTAAAAGCCTCCGTGACTTCACGAACTGGACGAAGCTCTTCCAGCATAAAGTCCAGAGCATTACCAGAGCTCCTCTACGTTTCTGCTTCAAGCTCTTGGCGTCAGCAGCCATGATGTCTTCTCTCGAACTCCGGATCCCAGTGTCAGCGAAGAAATTAATGTGTGGATCACGGTAGCCCTCAAGAAGTCAGCCCGGTACACTCCGCATGTATTGTATAAGGTCTAACCGAAGCTAGACGGGTTTTATTCAATCTGCAAAGATGAAAGCATCTTCAGTACATGAATAAATGAACTGCACATCAACATACATGTATCCCTTTTCTAAATATCTCTATCTTAAATGTGCATACAACTCTGAATGACACTCTGTTACTCATGTACATACTCTGTGTCATAAACCGTTATCTAAAAAGACCTTATCTCAATCGTTGTGGTAATCAAACCAATTTCTTGGTGTTGCATTTATATGCCAAAACTATCTGTTTGTTTGTACTAAATAATTCCTTTACCATGCATGCTCATGCATGCATTGTATATCTATAAATGCTTCTATAAATCTCCAATAGCATTGTACTTTAAAATGCTATAACTCATATAATTTGCTATAAACATGATGCAATAATTTGAATCCCTATTTTTCAGTGAATCCAAAATTGGACACCTTGTCCTAAATTCATTCCGCATACAATCAATCTCCCCATTAAAGGTAACTGCATTTTGACAGTAAACCGATAGCTTCCATTCTCAATGAACCTATAATTTGAATCGAATGCACCATTTTAAACCAGTGTATTTCTTTTACATTCAAACACGTGTATAAAACTAAATAGCCAACCATAACCATTTGCCTGTTAAAACTGCTTCTATGATCAACGTAAGTTCTATATTCTTATCGCATATCTAATTCATAATTACACAACACAACTGCGCTTACAGTAATTAAATTCCTCAGTTATCATTCATACACTCTTCAAAATTATTCATCTAGCTATGTGAATTCAATCCATAAGTACAAATTCATGTTGCATCTTTATGCCTAAAATTCTCACAATGTGTATAATGAAATATGTATGCAATTCATCCTTTGTGCTACTTATTAAATGTAGATTTCATCAAATAAACCTTGCCTCAAGTTTGTCTTTCTTTCCAAACACTCGTTTGTAACCTCGACTCAAACGTAGTCTTATTTTCAGACCCTTCTAAATTGTACATCATTTCTCTAGATTTCTGACTCACAATTTGACTCCTAAATGAATCTTCCATTCATCTAGACAATTATTTATGTTCCTTTTACTTATAAATGTACTCTCTAAAATCAAATAAACATATAACCGTTCTAATTTATCAAGAGTGCAAATAGTTTGATTACTGAAACATATATCGAGTGCACTGTGCACAGACTACGACTATTGCATTCGGTACACACTGTACTGCATGTAATTATAATGTGCGACCATTGACCAACATTCACTCTTATTTACCAACCAACTTGAGCTCATTTTTCACCACATACAAGAATTATTTATCATATAAATCGAATATGCAATACTCACTTCTATGAGGGAGTGTACTGGTAAACTCAACATGCTCGTTACAGCCATCTTAAATGCTGCAAAATTGGACCACAAACTCTGGGTCTTCAGACGAAAACCGTCTCTTCCAAAAACGTGTTAGCTCTGTCATACGTACGCCTGCTAACCGAATTGTACGGTGACTTTAAAGGAGCCTTTATGGTGTCTTTAACTCGACACAAAAATATTATTTTCCGTTCTTTTTTCAACGAAACATTACAGTAATAAAGCATAAACATGCATGCATGAAGGAATCGTGAACATTAAAAAGGGAACAACCCCCCCCCCCCCCTTGGGCTGCCAAGTGAAAATGTGATGTGGAAAACATCACTTACGGGGATTCAAAATAGCAACCCCCCCCTGCCCTTAGTTGCTATTTATGATGAAATACATACAATTCAGACAAATAAAAATGTGATTTTAGACTGATATCAAGCAGCAAAATCTAACTTTATGACATAATTATAATTAGCCTATAGATATCAAATTGATTTGGGTTTTATTTCATGTTTTTTAACATGAGAAAGATATAAATATATATAATCTCATTCTTATTGCACTGTTTCCAAAGAAGAATTAAATGCAATTTGACTAGAATTGTAAAGCCACTCTTTGCCCCCCTCCCCTTCTCCCCCACCCCCCATGCAGCCACGGCAATTAGAGTAAGATTGAGCCCCTTTCCCAAGTCACACTGCTCAAAATCAAATCAACTCAATTCTTTTCTACGTCGTATTTATTTAATTTTCGGATTAACGAACCTATTTCATTTTAGGACTAACGAACCTTCGGAATAACGAACCGATTTTATTTTCGGATCAACGAACCTTCGGAATAACAAACCTTCGGAATAACGAACCTTCGGAATAACGAACCTTCGGAATAACGAACCTTCGGAATAACGAACCCGATTTTATTTCGGATCAACGAACCTTCGGAATAACGAACCTTCGGAATAACGAACCCGATTTTATTTTCGGATCAACGAACCTTCGGAATAACGAACCTTCGGAATAACGAACCCGATTTTATTTCGGATCAACGAACCTTCGGAATAACGAACCTTCGGAATAACGAACCCGATTTTATTTTCGATCAACGAACCTTCGGAATAACGAACCCGATTTTATTTTCGGATCAACGAACCTTCGGGAATAACGAACCTTCGGAATAATGAACCTTCGGAATAACGAACCTTCGGAATAACGAACCTTCGGAATAACGGACTGTAACCGAAATTTACCCCCTTGGGAACAAATACCTGGACTTGCCCTATACTAAAGTATACATATTATACTGAAGTTCAGCCATTGCCTTTCTTCCCTTCAAGAGTAGAGAACATACTTTAAAGGAGAAATTCAAAGGGAATAGAATCAAGTTATTATGGTTTATTTTATGATAGAATGAGTTATTAAAGCAATTTGTGCAGTTAACAAGTCATGAAAGTGTTCAGTTTCATGTTTTATGAAAATAAAATTTTTAGTGAATTGACCCTCCCTTTACCATGAAATCGGCACAGCAAAGTGGCTCTGTGCGTGACGTAAGAGCCGGGCTTTGCGCTCCCGACAGCTCTAGCTCGAACGGCGATCTACACGCAAATGTTCATAGAGTGGGACGCAGTTCTACTCTCTCAAAACGATTGAATATTGCCTGAATAATCAATAGCTGACACACAGTTGTCCTCCCATGTCCTGAAACATATCCTAATGTCAATATTCATGTCATTATTGGCATTGAAAAAGTGTCAATCTCCGTAAATAACTGTTTACAACTCACCATTTTGCCGAATTGTTGTTCATAATGTACACGGAGATAGTATGAAAAACAAATCTATTATAGCTGTGTTTCAAAACAAAAATTACCTAGTAGAATCATGTTCCGAGCTAGAATTGCCTTTGTTTATAACAATAATTATAATATTTCTTATCCATTTCAATATGTCAATAACTGGTATAATTACATAGAATAGTGTATTTCTCACCGTTTTGTTTTGGTTTTGTTTTGTTTCGTAAAAGTTTCGTCCATCGAGAAATACATGCAAGCGCACGATCGTATACCCGGCCGTATACTATGCATATTGTGTATGTTATTGAACTAAAAGTAGTTCCAGCGTATGCGCTATATTCAAAGCTTTCTACAGTCCACACGATCGATCTCGCTCTAGAATTACATCCGACAGTTCAACATGGATGAAGAATTTCAACAAAACAGCCTGTTAATGGACTTCGAAGTATCCGTGGAGGAGCAAGCTAGCTAGCTAACACGTGCACTCGTTTGTTTTGATGCGCGCGCAGGAAATGTAAATCCGCCAGCGCTATCAGCCGTATAGGTAATGCGGCTGCCAATGTTCAGAGAAATCGCGGATGAATCGTAACAACACAGGAGATCGCGAATCTAATTCACTCGACTTTGGCAAGCTAAACCATGAAACTAGCCATGATAGATCGACTAAAGTAATAACTATTCTTTGTTTTTTAAAATTTCATTTGATTCATAATGATTATTAACTGTTTGTTTCCATAATGGAAGTGGTAAATTCTCCGTCTGATATGTCAAAGTGAAACTACATGTTGGTAAAAAAATCGCCTGCTCCCAAATCTGTGCAGGCCTACTGCACGACACAGTCGTATAGTTTCCCCTTCTTTTTTCACCTTTTTCAACTTTTTTTGTCACAAACAATACATTTGTTGGAATATCATGATGAAAATATAAATGAGAAGCAAATTACAAACAATGTAGTATTATAATTTATAGGGAAAAATAGCACATAAGTTGAAGCTTGTCTTTCCAGCCTGGTATATTATACGCTTATCTACATACAACCGCGGCAGCCGCATGGGCTTCAAGCCCGGTTCTTACGTCACAGCTAAAGGCCGTTTCGTGTAGCGATTGAGCGAATTTGTCCCTGGGAATAGGGTGATGTTTTCACCCTAAGTTCGCTTTTATGGAAGCGTTATATTGTTTGTTATATTGTCAAGCTCATTCTATGGCTTATAAGCTTTCTGTAGATATGAATATCGTCATATTTAGGGGTTTTCTTTGATTTTCTCCTTTAAACACATGGATATTATTAGATTACATAGATATTACATAGATATGTAATTCTAACATTCCCCTTTTAGACTTCTATATTAAACAACGTAATTAATACATTTGTATTGTTGTACAGGTATTTTATTTTCTATAACACTGCAATGTATGTTTATTCATCATTCTGCCATAACATCCTTATTTATTTATGTTAGTTTATTCCTGTCCTTGTGAAGACTTGGCATAAAGGCAGTAGACTCTGCATTGAGGTGTGTATAATACAATATACTTTATGTCTGTGTGTTTTACCCTACAATACAGGCTCAGTTGAAGGTTGAAAGAAGAGACTGTAAATTGATGCTCTCTACTGGGCTAGCAGAAGCTATCTGCACATCTACCTTTCTCAAGACTGTTACCTTGAATGGATGTACTCTCCATGACAACTTCTACAGCATCCTTGCTACAAAGGGGCAAAGCACCATGGTATGTACATTTCATTCTTCAGTTATGTCATCATGTTAACCCTTTCAGATCCAATCCGTGATCAGGTCATTGACTTATCACATGATGACTGTGACCAACATGGACTGCTGTACTGTGCATGACAACTTCTACAATATCCTTGCTACAAAGGTACAAGGCACCATGGTATGAATTCCATTCTTCATTAATGTAATCATGTGAACACTTTCAGATCCGATCAGGGAAGAGTTCATTGACTTATAACATGATGACTGCGGTCAAAATGTTGGCCAATTATGGCATGATAGATTGCATTAAAATTAAAATAATGCACATGTATATGACAAAATGGCATACTGTATTCTTTCTATTGGGTATGAACTAATTATATAACTATTTTGTCACCCACATACATAATGACTAGAAATGGCTGTACTCATAATCAAAAGAGCTCAATTATTTGAAGAAAAAGACAGGGTCTGTGCATGCTTTAATATTTTTCACATACTAAAATGTGTTGTAGGCGGCATTATCTGATGTGCACCTGACTTTCGATCATAGGATTCCTGGCTAGAAAGCAGTTGACCCTGAGCACTTCTGTCCAACAACAAGTCATTCACTTCATACTGCTATGTCTGGCAGATGTATGCATGGGTACTCGCATGGTCGTGTATAAATTAGCCTGAGCCTTCATTATTGTATGGCTGCATGCTCTTGTTGAGTAGGTTCATGAACTTGATGTGCAAGATCATTGTGTGCATTGAACCAATGATGACCATGCTTTATAATACACATTTAGAGACATACTATGGAAATGTGATATGTAATATATGCAACCAAGGTATCAAGGCAAATCAAGGTAACTTAGTGTTAGCCTATCAATGTATAGTTATAGGTAGCCCATTTATATTGTATGCCTATTAGGCACAACCTACTTTCTCACTATGGCTGGTTGGCATAAAAGGTGGGATACTTTTTTATGTCAATACTACTCTAATACAAATGATCAAACAGGCATTATCTTCTATCAGAGTTTGACATTCTATTGCATAATTGTAAAATGAATTATATTGTTCATGTAAATACAGGTGAGGAAGAGAAAATTTGATTGAAGCATCATTAATGGCTTGAACATGTAGTGTCTATATATTTTGTATTCAGTATAATTGTTGATGAGCATTTTGATAGCAGATTCACCAAAATAGAGCTTGTATCAGTGGTTGTAAACATGTAGTAGCAATCTCTCTGCATTTTGGCCTAAATGCAATGGTGATGATGATATGAACAACCACTGATTACTTTTTATTTTGGATAGAAACAAATTTAACCCCAGTATGCATGTTCCAAACAAGTAATGTAGTCCACATTCCTGCCCTCTACCTAATTAGTATCAATGGGTACCTGGTCGTATGTAAAGCTACTCTAATACAAATGATCAAACAGGCATTATCTTCTATCAGAGTTTGACATTCTATTGCATAATTGTAAAATGAATTATATTGTTCATGTAAATACAGGTGAGGAAGAGAAAATTTGATTGAAGCATCATTAATGGCTTGAACATGTATCATTTTTTTGTATTCAGTATAATTGTTGATGAATCTGCATGTTGATAGCAGATTCACCAAAATAGAGCTTGTATCAGTGGTTATAAACATGCAGTAGCTTAGTAGTAGCAATATTTTACATTTTGGCCTAAATGCAATGGTGATGATATGAACAACAACTGATTACTTTTGTTTTAAATTTTGGATAGAAACAAATTAAACCCCAGTATGCATGTTCCAAACAAGTAATGTAGTCCACATTCCTGCCCTCTACCTAATTAGTATCATATGTAAAGACTTACTCTATGGCTATGGCTGCATGCTCTTGTTGAGATAGTTCATAGTGTGCAGTATCAATGTGTCAATTTGACCTGTAGTCAAGGGGTTAATATAAGAGTTCCATACACAATTGCATAATTGTAAAGTAAATAGACTAAAAGTGGTTATGCCAGTACAGTGATTGAGTCAACATGTATGTGTATATGCATACTATTATTCTGCACATGGATTTCAGGTCTTACAAATAATGCTAGCCACACATACTCCATGCCCCAGTTTGTGCGAACAATAACTTCATAATGTGGTGGCCATCTCTGGGCATTTTGCTTAACCCTAATCCCAATGGTTTATTTTGATCACTTGAGTCCACTGGGGGGGGGGGGGGGGCGGGGGGGGATTTTGCCCCCCCCCCCCCCCCCCCCTCAAATCTCGGCAACAAATGGATCGATTGACTTGAAAATTGGCAAGTCAAGTAGAATAAGAACTTGAAGAAAAAAATTATTATATTACAGCTAAGTCTGTGCTTTTATATTGTTCACATATACTAAAATGTAATGTGGACGGCATTATCTGATGTGCACCTCACTTTCAATCATATGATTCCTGGCTAGAAAGCAGTTGACCCTGGGCACTTCTGTCCAACAACAAGTCATTCACTTCATATTGCTATGTCTGGCAGATGTATGCATGGGTACTCGCATGGTCGTGTATAAATTAGCCTGAGCCTTCATTATTGTATGGCTGCATGCTCTTGTTGAGTAGGTTCACGAACTTGATGTGCAAGATCATTGTGTGCATTGAACAAATGATGACCATATGCTTTATAATACACATTTAGAGACATCCTATGGAAATGTGATATCTTAATATAACAACCATGTATTGTCATTCATATCATAGGTTGAACATCTGGAACTGTGGGGCTTGACTCTTAGCAAATCAGCCAGCAGGGATTTAGCAACATGGCTGTTCTTGTTCAACTTGATACACCTTGAGCTGCACGCTGTGCATCTAGATGATGACTTCTATGCCATCGTATCTGCTAATGCTTCAGCAATCAAGGTAACTTTGCATTAGCCCACCAATGTATACATGTTGATATAGGTAGCCTAGCTGTTTCTATTGTATGTCATTATATGCATCTGGAGATTTAGCAACATGGCTGTCCTTGTCCAACTTGACACACCTCAATCTGTTCAGGGTACATCTACATGTAGATGATGACTTCTTTGCCATGGTATCTGCTCATGCAGCAGCAATCAAGGTAACTTTGTGCTAGCCCATCAATGTTATAGATAGCCTGTTCCTATTGTGAGCTATAATTATATGCACTGCCTATACATTCTAACTATGGCCTGTTTGCATAAAATCATCAGAGCGATAATTTTGCCAAACCCTTGTCAGAATTCCATAATGCTGCACATTAACTTCCAATGTGTGATCAACTCTTTATGAATACAGATAATATCAACTAATTTAACCTGTTCCCTACGAGTTTCCAAAATCCCTATTGACTATGTATACACAACCCACTCAGTTCCCGTAGTCAAGGGGTTAATATTAGAGTTCCATACACAATTGCATAATTGTAAAGTAAATAGACTAAAAGTGGTTATGCCAGTACAGTGATTGAGTCAACATGTATGTGTATATGCATACTATTATTCTGCACATGGATTTCAGGTCTTACAAATAATGCTAGCCACACATACTCCATGCCCCAGTTTGTGCGAACAATAACTTCATAATAGGTGGTGGCCATCTCTGGGCATTTTGCTTAACCCTAATCCCAATGGTTTATTTTGATCACTTGAGTCCACTGGGGGTGGGGGGGGGGGATTTTGCCCCCCCCCCCCCCCCCCCCCCCTCAAATCTCGGCAACAAATGGATCGATTGACTTGAAAATTGGCAAGTCAAGTAGAATAAGAACTTGAAAGAAAAAAAATATTATATTACAGCTAAGTCTGTGATTTTATATTTTTCACATATACTAAAATGTAATGTGGACGGCATTATCTGATGTGCACCTGACTTTCAATCATATGATTCCTGGCTAGAAAGCAGTTGACCCTGGGCACTACTGTCCAACAACAAGTCGTTCACTTCATACTGGTATGTCTGGCAGATGTATGCATGGGTACTCGCATGGTCGTGTATAAATTAGCCTGAGCCTTCATTATTGTATGGCTGCATGCTCTTGTTGAGTAGGTTCACGAACTTGATGTGCAAGATCATTGTGTGCATTGAACAAATGACCATTATACAAATATACCAAGCTGTGAGAAAGTATAGTGGAATTATATATCTGAGGAGGGACTGGCATAGAACTATTTTTTCCGAGGGGCGAAGCCCCGAGGACAAAAATAGTAACTATGCCAGTCCCTCCGAAGATATATAATTTCCACTATACTTTTGAACTAAAAGGTTGGTATATTTGTTTTATATCCCTTCTGTTTGCTCTATATCCTTCGCATGATTATAATCATCGAACAAATAAATGATTTCAATTAAACTTAAGTATTAAGGAAAACAAAAGGAAAACAAACCATTGATCATAGAACCATCACTGCACTATTTTCTGTTTGTGACACTGGCCCCCTTAGCCTTAGCGCAATAGTCCTGGCACAGAGCGCGTATTGCGCTATCTTTCTATTCATGGTTACGCGCATTAACAATTAATGCGCACACAAATGCAAAACGCGCACATCAAAGTGAATAATTAACCCGCTTTACATACACACGTGTGTAATTGAATGGGAAAATAGCTATTCGTACATATTACATACATGAAATGAAAATGAACTCAATTACTGTCACGACCATGGAAGGACAACGATGCAGAATGTGCACCATTTTCGAAATTGTTTACTTCGAAAACTGCCATGTTATACATGAAATGCATCTCTAGAATATTTGTTGGAACTTGTTGATATTCACGGGTGAAAATATTCTGTATTTCGTTTTAAATTACTCTTTGGGAAATCTCGTCGAGCATCTTTCGCAAGCTAAAACAAGACCTCCGCTCGCAGAGAAGCTGTTATTACACGCATCTCTATGGGCAATATGATCTATAACGTTATTTTCCTGCTATCGGCAAAGATAGTGAAACATATTCCCCGATTTCAGATTTATAGTGGAAATAATCTTTATTGTGAGAGCCCCAATTGACCAATCACGTTTCTAGAATACTCATGAATATTCATAGAAGGGATATAAATGCTTTATAATACACATTTAGAGACATCCTGTGGAAATGTGATATGCTAATATAACAACCATGTATTGTCATTCTTATCATAGGTTGAACATCTGGAACTGCGGAACTTGAATCTGAGCGAATCAGCAAGCAGGGATGTAGCAACATGGCTGCAGTCATTGTCCAACTTGACACACCTTAAGCTGCTTAGTGTACATCTAGATGATGACTTCTTTGCCATGGTATCTGCTCATGCTGCGGAAATCAAGGTAACTTTGTGTTTGCCCATCAATGTTATAGATAGCCTGTTCCTATTGTGAGCTATAATTATATGCACTGCCTATACATTCTAACTATGGCCTGTTTGCATAAAATCATCAGTGCGATAATTTTACCAAACCCTTGTCAGAATTCCATAATGCTGCACATAAACTTCCAATGTGTGATCAACTCTTATGAATACAGATAATATCAACTAATTTAACCTGTTCCCTACGAGTTTCCAAAATCCCTATTGACTATGTATACACAACCCACTCAGTTCCCATAGTCAAGGGGTTAATATTAGAGTTCCATGCACAATTGCATAATTGTAAAGTAAATAGACAAAAAGTTTTTATGCCAGTACAGTGATTGAGTCAACATGTATGTGTATATGCATACTATTATTCTCCACATGGATTTCAGGTCTTACAAATAATGCTAGCCACACATACTCCATGCCCCAGTTTGTGCGAACAATAACTTCATAATAGGTGGTGGCCATCTCTGGGCATTTTGCTTAACCCTAATCCCAATGGTTTATTTTGATCACTTGAGTCCACTGGGGGGGGGGGGGGGATTTTGCCCCCCCCCCCTCAAATCTCGGCAATAAATGGATCGATTGACTTGAAAATTGGCAAGTCAAGTAGAATAAGAACTTGAAGAAAAAAGAAAATTTTATTACAGCTAAGTCTGTGCTTTTATATTTTTCACATATACTAAAATGTAATGTGGACGGCATTATCTGATGTGCACCTGACTTTCAATCATGATTCCTGGCTAGAAAGCAGTTGACCCTGGGCACTACTGTCCAACAACAAGTCGTTCACTTCATACTGGTATGTCTGGCAGATGTATGCATGGGTACTCGCATGGTCGTGTATAAATTAGCCTGAGCCTTCATTATTGTATGGCTGCATGCTCTTGTTGAGTAGGTTCACGAACTTGATGTGCAAGATCATTGTGTGCATTGAACAAATGATGACCATATGCTTTATAATACACATTTAGAGACATCCTATGGAATGTGATATGCTAATATAACAACCATGTATTGTCATTCTTATCATAGGTTGAACATCTGGAACTGCAGAACTTGACTCTGAGCGAATCAGCAAGCAGGGATGTAGCAACATGGCTGCAGTCATTGTCCAACTTGACACACCTTAAGCTGGCCTGGGTACATCTAGATGATGACTTCTTTGCCATGGTGTCTGCTCATGCATCAACAATCAGGGTAACTTTGTGCTAGCCCATAGATATAGCCTGTTCCTATTGTGAGCTATAATTATATGCACTGCCTATACATTCTAACTATGGCCTGTTTGCATCCATTTGTTGCCGAGATTTGAGGGGGGGGGGGGGGCAAAATCTAACAAATGTAATGTGGACGGCATTATCTGATGTGCACCTGACTTTCGATCATATGATTCCTGGCTAGAAAGCAGTTGACCCTGGGCACTTCTGTACAACAACAAGTCATTCTCTTCATACTGATATGTCCGGCAGATGTATGCATGGGTACTCGCATGGTCGTGTATAAATTAGCCTGAGCCTTCATTATTGTATGGCTGCATGCTCTTGTTGAGTAGGTTCACGAACTTGATGTGCAAGATCATTGTGTGCATTGAACCAATGATGACCATATGCTTTATAATACACATTTAGAGACATCCTATGGAAATGTGATATGCTAATATAACAGCCATGTATTGTCATTCTTATCATAGGTTGAACATCTGGAACTGCGGAACTTGACTCTGAGAAAATCAGCAAGCAGGGATGTAGCAACATGGCTGCAGTCATTGTCCAACTTGACACACCTTAAGCTGCTTAGTGTACATCTAGATGATGACTTCTTTGCCATGGTATCTGCTCATGCTGCGGCAATCAAGGTAACTTTGTGATTGCCCATCAATGTTATAGATAGCCTGTTCCTATTGTGAGCTATAATTATATGCACTGCCTATACATTCTAACTATGGCCTGTTTGCATAAAATCATCAGAGCGATAATTTTGCCAAACCCTTGTCAGAATTCCATAATGCCGCACATAAACTTCCAATGTGTGATCAACTCTTTATGAATACAGATAATATCAACTAATTTAACCTGTTCCCTACGAGTTTCCAAAATCCCTATTGACTATGTATACACAACCCACTCAGTTCCCGTAGTCAAGGGGTTAATATTAGGGTTTCATACACAATTGCATAATTGTAAAGTAAATAGACTAAAAGTTTTTTTTTATGCCAGTACAGTGGTTGAGTCATTATGTATGTGAATATTTGTCCGCCTCTAACACTTTTGGTTAATTGTCGGAAATATCAAAATTTAGATTTTTAATGTTTTGAATTCTCTAGGATTTCAGCTTTAAAATGATATATAACTTTATACATATAAATTGTTGAAGGCCAGAAAAATGCAATTTGATAACGTGGACCAGAGCCTCGCTATTTGTTAAACAACAGAGAAAATCGCTTTTAAAGTTTTGCATCATACAGAAAAGCATTCCCACACATCGAGCGAAATCTTTATTTATGATATAAAAAATTCGAATTAGGATCTGCAATTTTCAGAGAATGTAGATGAAAAATGCAAGTATCAAATCCCATAAAGTTGAAATTTTCACCCAGAGAATTTTTTTTTTGATTTTGAGGCTCTATGTACTAAAGATCCACAGTGACTTATGACCGAAAGTGTGGTGCTTGGGCTCATATGCATACTATTATTCTGCACATGAATTTTAGGTCTTACAAATAATGCTAGCACCACATTCTCCATGCCCCAGTTTGTGCGAACAGTTCTACATAATAGGTGGTGGCCATCTCTGGGCATTTTGCTTAACCCTAATCCCAATGGGTTATTTTGTTATTTTGATCACTTGAGTCCACT
This sequence comes from Echinarachnius parma, assembly GCA_037951105.1. Classification (NCBI taxonomy): domain Eukaryota; kingdom Metazoa; phylum Echinodermata; class Echinoidea; order Clypeasteroida; family Echinarachniidae; genus Echinarachnius; species Echinarachnius parma. The sequence continues at coordinate 53,403 of JBAMJV010005461.1, forward strand.
GGGGGGGGGGGGGGGGGGGGGGCATTTTGGCCTTTCGTCAGATAACTTTTTACTATTTCTCCAATGGTGCAATTCTCTGATTCTCGCAATGTAACAACAATGACCATGTCAAATTGCTCAAATCTCGGCAACGAATGGACCGATTGACTTGAAAATTGTAGAATTTGAAAAAACAAAATTGGACCATTATTTTATTTTTTTTATAATTAATTACAATTTTAAATGCGCATTTTTAACGAATTTGGGGACAAATTGGGATTTTCATCTAAAATCAAGAGAATTTACAGGATTTCTTCAGGTTTTCTGTAAAAATACTTTCAAATTATGTAATTCATCATATCCATGCTTTTTATGGTGATAAAATATATCACTAATTTGTATAAATATGCAAATTAGTATTCCCGGATTTACCATCATTGTTTTCATCCTTACATATTTTATTGTTTTTATTGTTTGTTTGTTTGTTGTTTTTTTAGAAGAATTTATCTGTGAAGTGTATGAATTAAACTAATAACAAAGAAATAATCCAAATTATAATTCAATCTAACAATTATAACAGATTTGGAGTTTACATGGCATCAGATATAGAAATTGCATAGAAACGGTCGAGCAATTATTGACCTCTAAAATCAGTTCTACATTACGACCGGGGTGAATTATATATCAAAACATGCGGGAGACTTGAGAGAAAAAAGTCATGAAGTTTGAACGTGAAGTTCCAATTGGTTTAGATGCATGTAAAAAAAACGACAGGGGGGGCCAAAATGCCCCCCCCCCCCCCCCCCAGTGGGATTAGGGTTAAAGGTATGGTGAAATCCCGGCTTTGATTCAGGTTTATAGCTTTAAATATGTGCCTATATTGATATACCACACTTTCTTTGCAAAGAAATCCTTTAGTTGGGCAAAAAAAGGTAAATTTCATGCAACTTTTTGGCGTCGGCGTTCCATACTCCAAAAAAAGTGATTTACGTCACATGCAGTCTGTGACGTCATGAACTTTTGTTTTTAGAAATGTCAAATTTGAACTTCATTTTCTGAAAGAGCATCAAACAAAATGACCAAATACCGAAAATTAATTGAATATGTGAAGTATTGGCTGAGATATGCCCATCCAAATAAATTTTTGATTCAATAACACTGATTGCCTATTGACAAAACATTCATTTGGATGGGCATATCTCAGCCAATTTTCGGTATTTGGTCGTTATCATAGATGACGTCACAGACTGCATGTGACGTAAATCACTTTTTTTTGGAGTATGGAACGCCGACGCCAGGGTTAAAGGTAACCTTGAGTATTGGTAATTTCCAAAGTGCCCCCCCCAAAAAAAAAAAAATAAATAAATAAAAAATAAATTAATTGTAACGGATTTGGTTGATTTCAATTCCATATGAAAGATCATTAAAAAAAATGGGAAATAATAATAATTCCCATTAAAATGCTCTCATTATGTTGTGAAGTTTGCTTTTAAAATATTATATAAAAATGGTTGACGTCCGGGTTTCAACTTTTTAGAGAACAGTAGCGCGAAGTGCTAGCATTCTAGGTCCTCCTAATAGAGAACTGAAACTAAATATTTTTGTGCATGCTAATTGTGCTTAAAACTATAGCCTACATATGATACGGTACTTACGAGCATTTATGATTTTTCCCTCCATTCCGGAAAAAATCAGTGATAATCGCGCCTCATGGACTTCTCTCCGTGTGTTAGCGCCACTCCGAATGAAAGGCGAATGAACGGGGCTTGCGATACACATGAATATGCACCCTCTACAGTCCCGTATTAGGACCTTGAACGCTAGCGCTTCGCGCTGGCGTTCTCTAGAGTTAATTGGACACTTCGAGTTGCAACGGCTCTTATTTAACCCAAGGTTATTTTCAAAAATGTTTTTATTACATTTACTATCCAATTGGTACATTGGTACATGTACTTCCAATTTGGTCCATGGCCTGAAATCACTCAAATTTATGTAGTTTTATTTAATTTTCAATTTAACCCACCATTGAGAATTTAGGCCTTGCTGTTCACCTAACCCTTTTGTATTGTTTTAAATCCACAGATCCAGTCATTGACATTGGATTGCATGCATCTGAGCGAGCAAGCATCAAGAGACTTTGCTACAGCTATCTGTCTGATGCCTGACCTGGTCAACCTGACCTTGGAAAATTTCTGCATTATCCACATAGTCTTCATAGAGACAATAGAACAGATGAAAGCAGACTATATGGTATGCCAGTCTTTTTTTGTCAAACATGTATTTCTTTTTTTATTTTGGTGATCTCATAATCGAATCCTTGTCATTTAAATATTTGAATAAAATTTACCTGAAGCTAATTGGGAGTGCAAATGTAATTCACACAGACTAGTCCCAAAGCATAGGAATGTTGATACAAACAGCAGAACGAAGTATAAATTATTGTTAAAAAAAAATTGTACATGCATGTGAATGATGCATTGTACATATTGTCAGATGTCCGCCCGATCGATATTTGAAGTTACCTAATATGTCATGAATTCCAACATATTTTGTATATGTGTGCATGTATATGGCATGTGCTATGTACAGTACATGTTGCTATGAAATCATGTTATCGGTAAGGTACACACTAAAGAGACAAAACCTAGAGTCGAGGCATTTGAGCAAAGCAGTACTTAAAATTGCATTTGACAACCTACAATACATGTACTAAGTGTAGCAAATGTTAGAGCAATGGAATTGGGACTCGATAACATTGTCATATGAGCGTATGTAATGCCAGAAATATGAAAATTGTTATTTAATTATTTTTTTGTTCTACAGAAACAGAAAAACATATGATTGCATTTGGAAACATAGTTGCATTATGTTCCTGCATGTAAAATAGTCAGGATATCCCCACTTTACTGCAGCATAGAAATAAGCAGGGTTATCAGTTTTGAGCTGAAGTCTGAAATCAGGCTCAATCTTATAATTAATAACTAGGTTCTCAGTCCCTTGGCTTGTAACACTCCGGCACCCCTGAGTGAGACTGATGTTTTAATGCTGTTTTTATAGAGCTGTATAATATTATGGGTGATCCTAGCTCACACATTGCCTCGAGTTGATCATATTTCTATTCGGCAATTGAGCATTGTAATTTGACAAGCAGGGAGCCATAAATAACATCATACACAATATATATAATACAAATTTATTACAAATGTACTAATTTGAACAAGAATGTTTTTATTTTGTTTTCTGCTCCATAAAAATAGCAAACAATTAGCATACAAATAGGGGGGGGAGGGGAAAAACTGTATACAGGTGATCTGTATAGACAGGTTCTGTAAAAATGCTTTTATCTACTCGGGATCCATTTTGGTAATCACTTTCTATGGTTGACTGATGTAAACCTGTGTATAGTGACCACCTAAAAGAAACAAGAAAAGTGACCACTGTATACAGGTGACCTGTATAGACAGGTTCTATACAGGTTTTTACTAGTTCTAGCTGCAGGGGATCACTTTAGGCAGATTGGCTTGGCTGCTAAAATGCACAAACCTTTTAACCCTAAAAAGGTTTGTGCATTTTAGCAGCCAAAAGTCACCAAGCAGCGGCGCGTCATCTTACCGCGTTTTGGAGCAATAAAAAAAATGCGGAGGGGGGGGCCATAATGCCCCCCCCCTCCGCAATTTTTTTTATTGCTCCAAAACGCGGTAAGATGACGCGCCGCTGCTTGGTGACTTTTTATGCCTCCGCCAACGAAGTGGCCGGAGGCATTGGCCCGTATTCACAAAGGAAGTCTGTGACGAACCGGGGTTTGTTCAGTCTAAGGTTTGTACAATCCTCGGACTGAGGACAGACCTCCATTCCGTTTCAGAAACGAAAGATTTCACAAACCTTCAATTTCGAGGTCTGTCCACAGTCCGCGGTTCGTGAATCTAGTCTTAACCTGCAGACCCTTTGATATTATTTTTTACAGACCACGGTTAAATGTAAATAATGGAAAAAACAGTTGATCTGAGCAATTTCAGTACAATCTGGAGATGTTACTAAGCATTCTGATAGATAATATTATCTAAAATCAACTTTGTAAATGTATTTGCATGAATCGAGTCGAATAAAACCAGTGCGCCGTCACAGAAGTGTTACACGTGTCCCACGTACTTACAATTGTGTTATACTTGTGAACCACACAACTACGTCACTGCGTTATCTCCATAACGGTTTTTTGTTCCCTCCGCCGATCCTGTCCAAACTTCACGTAGATGGATAGTATACAACATTTACTAATATGTCAAAACAAACAAGTGTAAAATAAATAAGGAAAAGAAGGACTATGTGATGTGATCAAGACAGATTTATTTATTAATATCTGATCTGCGCCACATTTGTTGACGTTGATTTATCCACTTTCTCTTGGATCCTTTCTCAACAAGTTTGCTTGTTTTGGTGGTTTTGAAAGTTAAGATTTGATTATGACCCATTTCTTTAGTATTTGAAGAAAATTATTTACAAGTGAATATAACTCACTATTCACTGGAAGTTGCTTGTTATATCTGTTTCTTTTCTTCATAACAAAACCATATTTTTTTCTTCATTTCCTCTGGAATGTTTCACGATTTAACATACAGAATTACTTAATACACAATCATAATACGCAAACACACACACACACTTATATATATATATATACGCAAACACACACTCATACACACATACACGCACACACGCAAACAACTGTGGAAATAAATTCAAATTTAATGGACTCACTTATCTGGTATAACCTACTTTGTGAATTTTTGTTTGTGTATTTTCTTAGGGATAAGTTGTGTTTTTGCTTTTAATGAGTTTATTACATTACTTAGTGTTAGTGTATTTTTTAAAACCATGCAACAGACATAAATGCACGGACACAATCATGCAAACACACACACACACACACATGTAAATACAAACACATTTATACAAATACATACACACCATGCAAACACACACACACACACGTAAATACAAACATATTTATACAAAATATACACGCATGCACACACACACAAACACCTCAAAAAGGGACAGTAAGACACATACATTTATTTTAGTTGATATCTATTTTAAATATTTTACTATGCATTTAGTAGGTTGGTAGATATTTGATTAAATATTCTTTCCTTTTAGAGCTTTATAGGGGTTCTGGAAGGCTGTATAGCTCTATTAGCAAAAAGAAAATCTAGAAATACACACAAATGGATGAAAGAAAATTCAAATAATCATATTATAGTTTTATTACATGAACATTCTCTGTGACTTCTTATTTTATACAATAACCACTATACAAACACCTTTTCTTGACAAGTAAATGATACAAAACTCAACACGATATTGGTTATTATATTTACAAATCTTAAATATTGTGATCCCTTTTTAATTTAATCTAGAACATTAAATTGCAAATACTGTCAAGGGGCATCAAACACCCTAGCACAAAAAGAAAGCCCCCCCCCCCCCCCCCCCACCCCCAAGCAACCCCTCATGATTTTAAAGCAAAATATTGTTTCAAATGCTGTCAGGCAAAAACTATAATAGTAGAAAGGAAAAACATGTGTAAAAATATAAGATAACATTATTAGCCTACCTCATGAACATAAAGACAAATGTTTTTTTCTTTCTTCAGAACTGTTGTTCATTTACAATTTAGACATTTAAAATTGTACTATTATACAATCTAAACAAATGCATTGAATCACATGTTCCATAACAAAAAATAAGTTTTAAACAGCATTTTTCAAAAACCATAATCAATGCATTTGATATGCATGTGATATTTCACAACAATGAAGACATGAATATCTCTGATTATATACAAATGTACTTCATAGCTGTACATGCATAACTATTTTTGTTTTAATTGTCAACTACTTCTTGATTTTTGTATGATACATAATTGTTAAGGGAATTTACTTTTTGTTCTGTTTAGTATAATTGATAAATATACAGATTTAAATATAATCTATTCATATTCAAAGCTCAAATTATGCACAATACAAATAGAATCACAACTTGTTTACCTCAAAGAAATATACTTATAAATTTTGTTTTTAATGCTGTGGAATTTGACATGAACATGTTTTGTCATTATTCATAGATAAAACATAACACTTGAATTGGATTGTTACATAATTCAGATCATGAGCTAAATGTTCAATGCAAGGTTTTTTTTGCACACAGTAAGCAAGTATGTAAGTACATGTACAGACAAAAAAAATTGTATCAGCACAATTAATCACAGTCAATCAGTAGTCTATGAAATATATACAATGCAAATAATAATTCACATATGTGAAATCTTAAATGATATCCACCATTTACTTCGCAATGAACTGTGTTCTTGAAAGCCTACAGAGTTCATAATTACCAAATGGTAATAAAACATCCACGGTTATTAAGTTACAGGTGGTTTTGATTAAAAAGCAGCTGTTTACACGAGAGAGCGCCCTCAAAACACCTCACACTTTTTTATCAACAATTTGTGGGTGAGAGTAAGAAGGATGTGAAGTCGAGTTTTGGCTAAATCGAGATACACATACCACCTTGCATGTTCTCATTTTGGAAATATTAATTAAATATAAAAGAGAACAATTATCTCTGATGAACAAAACTGACTTAACGACCTCTTTATCAACCAACAAAGTGTGAATGTGATGTTTGGTTAAAATGATTATTCAATAAAGAGATCAAGAGAAACAAATTTAAAACCATGTTGGCAGATTTTCAAAAATTTGATTCTGACGTTATGAGATCGTGCTCGAGATGGTTATCGAGATCGTGCTCCTGAGAAAGTTGATCGAACTTCGTACGCTGCACAGGGTGATCGAGATCGTGCTCGAGATGGTTATCGAGATCGTGATCATGCTCCAGAGCAGGAATAGTTATTACTACCTGCTAATGAGTTATTTAACTGACTTGTTGCCAGCGTTAATGTCACATTGCTGGAAAAACCTGCTTGAAGAACTTAAATATCGTATTGTTCATATACCTTCACATACTTGTTGTGGAAAACTACTGGGACATTTGGACAACATATCTCCTCCATGATCGGCCTGTTTCATAGAAACGAAGCGAGCCACAACACATTTTTGAGGCGCGGAACCTCCTTGCATCTCCTTTTTGTGGGCAGTGTTAGAGTGTTAGGGCATCTGTGGTTCACCTTCAGAGCGAAAAAATGGCATCATGGAGAGAATGTATACCTGCAAAATCAAAAGGGATTAAGAGAGAGGGGAGGGGTGGGGGGGGGGGGGCGGGGGGAAGAGAAAAAAACAATATAAATAATTACAATAAAACCTTTTGGGGGTGAATACTATAGAGGATACACTGGATGTTTTGTACACAAAATCAGCAATGATATCTTGTGTCACTTGTACAAAAATATGAGGAACACTTTACAACAAAACTAATCAAGTTGCATTTAGATATTAGAAACATTTGTGAACTGAAATTCAAAACACATTAGCTTATTTACAGGAATTACCAACAAAAATATGCAGTGCAACTTTTTTACAATGAACATTCCTTGAATGTTACAGATTGTCCAAAGTATAACAATGAATAAGGATTAAGGAAGAAAGATAACAAATACATGTTTTCACATAAAGAATTAGTCTACCTTTCCTCCACCTCCAAGCAGCAAATCTGCCCTGGTCTCAAGCTCTCTGCCAATTCAAAGCTCTCATACAAAATCCTAGCTTTGCAGACCTCCTGCCACCTCGAAGGCTTTGCAGCGATAGGAACCTGTCAATATGAAAAATCAAATACAATTTTGCCTGATTAATACATTAAATTTCACTATTTTTTCAAATGAAGCTAATTTTATAGATTATTATTTTGTCAACACATTAACATATAATGGTGTTTAATCATGCCAGTAAGGAAATTGTTCAATTTTTGCTCATGAATAATCAATTTTGATTAATTCATCATTGGTTATCAACTAGTAGTTGGGATATTAATACGAAAACAAAATTGCAAGATCCTGATATTCCTTGTGTGGTATTGTTTCGAAAGACATTGTCCATTTGTAACTTGTACATTACATATTGATTTACTTGATTTCTAACTAATTATTTACTGTTTCAACCCTCAACAAGACCACACATCTACAATAACAAAAAATTACCACATAACTGATATGTTATATATTTGTAAGAAATATGCAGAGATGTAAGGTCCAATGACTTCATAACATTAATTATGATTTTTGCAAATTCAGTATCAAAAGATGGACAAGCCTTTGATAAAAAACTCACAAAGTGGCCAGGCAATTATATTTGGTTAAAGATAAACAATGTAAACTTTATTCTCATTGCCAAGGATATCAAATGTTTGTAAACATTTATAATTAATTTCATCAGTAGTTACATACTTTTTATTTCACTGCTCTGGCAGTGGCCATTTTCATATGACAAACAATGTTATCTTTATTCGCACCTGAACACTGACAGAGAACCTGTTCTTGATATTAAGGACGTACAGGCTTGATCTCCATCATGGTTTCCTGTTGGTCTTGCAACAGCTTCTGCCATCCGTTTTTGAGCGCCAAACAGACGACTGTGCCATTTGAGCCTCATCAACATGCATCCTCTAGAACAGTACTGATTCCCTGAAGAAAACAAAAATGAAGAAAATAAACAGATAAGCATATGCCACTGAAATTCAAGAGAATTTATAGTCCCACTGTATGTTATCCTTGAAAAAGTGCAAACCACTGCATGATGAAATGGGGAAAGAAGAAGAAGAAAGCAATCACTCATACCCAGCAGCTGATAAATTGTATGAAATAGAGATAGTTGATTAACATACAATTGTTAATTGCATCTCAACCAAGACTGTAGAGTTGTAGACATAGTGACGTACCCTGGTAATGTCTAACCTTTAGCCAAATGCATGATCAACAAATCTAGCTAGAAGCCTGGGCCAACAGTAAAATATTTCAGTAAAAATGTAAAAGAGGCCATGACAGCGCCAGATGTGTTGATCTACATGTAGCTCTAGTCTATGTGCATATATATGGCAAGGGTTTTTTTTAATAGTAAAAAATGGCTAAAACAATACAATAGTCAATACAAGTTACTACAGTCACTGTACAGTCACTGTAGTCACAGGGTGAAAGGGAGTAAGGGAGGTGTACATGTACAGGGCACGTACAGGGCACTGGCCCGCTGGTCTGGGGCCAGTGAAATTGCACTTTCGGGCCAGTAAGAATGTATAAGAATTATATTTTGGTGGCCCGAACGGGCAAGCAGATTTTCTATCCAACATTGACAAAATTAGAAAAGTCTGATTTTCTTCAAGCTCCATGTCATAATTCATCTATATTCTATAATTATAGTTTTGATCAGGAAATAGTGATATTATCTAATAGCAGGGCTCCACAATCACCTTTTTAGTCAGTGGCCCGGTCAGGCCAGTGAAATAGATTCTTCCCTATTCTGGTGGCCCAAAAGAAAATTTAATGGCCCCAAAAATTGTATTTTATGAGTAAGCTTTTTACTATTCAAAATATCACTCTTTCCTTATATCAAACATGTGATTACAGATGAAGCATGACATAAAAGAAAACAAGATATTTTCATTTTGTCAATGTCGGGTTGAAAATCTGCTTGCCCGATCGGGCCACCAAAAACTGAAGAAATTTTGCTGGCCCCAAGTGCAATTTCACTGGCCCCGGGCAGTGCGAGTTGTCAAGCCTTGCTAATAGTAATCAGTTTACTCATGAATGAAACAACCTTTTGGGGCCAGTCAATTTCTCTTTCGGGTCACCAAAAGGGGGAAGAAATTATTTCACTGGCCCGAATGACCACTGACAACAAAAGTATGTGTGGAGCCGTGCATGTTATATTTTGCGGCAATTTGAATTCTACAATAACAAGTACAACAATCATCAAAGCCAAAGCCAAAGGGTAAATTTTAAATTTTAAAAATACCATATAGTCTAAGGGTTCATCCTCATAGCTCTCTAGTCTTAGGCTAAGTCTGGGTCTCCTCGATCGTGGAGGCCTCTGCCAGGTTGAGCTCAAGCCCCTTCTTCCCGCTCTCAGACTTAGTTCAAGTTCTTCATGCTGATCCAACAATCCTAAATTGTTCACTTGATCTGCCATCTTTAGTGGAGCCTTGAGGGAAGATGAAAATGAAAGAAAAAAACTGTTTACTTTGTATTGATCATGAGTCATGTAATTTTCTATTTCATTTTTAATTTGAGCTCCAAGTCCAAAGTCCAAAGTCCAAAATATAGTCAGGGTTACACTGGCCTGCTGGCCCAACCAAGGGTAATTAGCTTGCCAGTGAAATTGCATTTCAGGCCAGCAAAAATGTATAACTATAACTTAGTCATCATTATGATCATATTTTGGTGGCCCGATCGGACAAGCATAATTTTTAATCCGACTTGCGACCGTTTGACAAAATTAGAAAAATCTTGTTTTCCATGCTTCACTATAAATATAATCACATGTTTGATCAGAAAAGAGTGATATTTTGAAAAGTAATAAGTTCACTTTTTAAATAAAAAATTTGGGGCCAGTACCAGAAAAGGGAAATAAATTATTTCACACACTGGCCCGACCAATCCACTGATTATGGAGGAAGCTTCGGAAGAATCAGCAAATTAATTGAAATCCTTCCAGGAGAACAGATTTATTGTTATCGAAAGGCTGCGTAAAATGCCACTTTAATCTTATTTGACCTTCCCTTCAAATTTACTTTCAGATTCCGCAATCCCCAGCCGTAGAATTTTTACAAAGCGCTGTGTAACAAGTTAAGAATGATAATAACGTGCACAAAATTTTGCATCTTCTCAGACTTCACACTTGCATTAAACTGCATGTTAAAGTTTGCTACACAGGAATGCATGTTAAGTCAATCGACAGCGCGAAGTTTCAAGACTACCATACTCCGGGAAGAATTTATTGTTGATGACAATTGACATGTCACTCAACTCTCGAGTCATTCTCAAGTCATGACTCATGTCTGGACATGGTTACGGAATTGGGCTAATATATCACATAAATTGTGAGTTTTATTAGAAAAATTAAATGAAAATGTTTTAATACATCAAATCCTCAGTCTCAGATTAGTGGGAGTATTCTAATGATTTTTTCATTGAGGTTACACTTACACTTTCACTCAGTAATTTAGTTGATCCTACGCCGGCTACGAGTACGCACTACGTGTCTACGTCTTACGACTACGTCTTACGACTACGTCTTACGACTACGTCTTACGACTACGTCTTACGACTACGTCTTACGACTACGTCTTACGACACTTTGAAAAAATATGAAATTTTTGTGCACAAAATCTAGTCAATATAAATAATGAATATTACACCACACTGTCAGTGTCCATTTTATTTGGGAAATGAAGGCTGCATTCTTCTTCAGAAGTTAAAAAAAACGTGTCAGACATAAATCATTGGATCGGCTTTGCCTTTGCTAGTGTGTTCTTGTCATATAAGAAATACAACACAAATTAGCATACGTGGGGCAAGTCAACTGAATATAGATGAACGACACAGTAGGGGCGTCATTCGGAAAGGCATGAATTTTCACTGAAAATGGACAGTTATACAGTATATCACACAGGTGCATGTCAATAAAGCAAAAAGTACGGATTCAAACTCTAAAAACAGGTTATATACTTACGATTTTATGGAAAAAAACCAAATTTTCAGCCGTACAATGATACAGCAGACAAATATTTTTTATCGTTTTTCGTGGCTAGTTTTGGCGGTAAAACTTTTAGCCGAGAATACTTTGCTGCTCGAAATGCTGAATCCTGATTGGTCAATCGTCTCAGTCTAAGGTTTGTGAAATTACAGACTACCCCTTTGAGCAGACTGTAATTTTCGCTTCTGATGACGTATATAAATCTCGGATTTCCTTCAAATCTCCTTTGTGAAACGGGATTTCAGTCTATGGTCTAAACCGAGGTCCAAGTGACGTAATATGACGTAGATAAATCGGGGATTGTTACAAACCTTCGCCAAACCTCCTTTGTGAATACGGGCCATTATGTTTTCGGGTTGTCCGTCCGTACGTCCCGTTTTCGTTCTCGCGATATCTCAAGAACCAGTTGACGGATCAATTACAAACTTGGTATGAGTGTACATATTGGGGTGACAATGATCTGGGGGTGTATTCTGAAAAAGATTTTAAGTTAACATTTATTGTATCTACGTCATATCTACGTCACTAAAATATATTTTAGCAAATCGCTATTCCTTAAGTACAGTTTACTATTTAGTGACGTAGATATGACTTAGATACAATACATTTTAACTTCAAATCTTTTTCAGAATACACCCCCAGATTAGATTTTAGGGGTCATGAGGTCAAAGGTCAAGGTCATAGGACTCAATGTATGTGCAAAAATGCCTCGTTCTTGCGATATCTCAAGAACCGGTTGACGGATCAATTACAAACTAGGTATGAGTGTACATATCGGGGTGCCACTGATCTGATTAGATTAAGGGGGTCATGAGGTCAAAGGACAAGGTCACAGGACTCAATATGTATGCGAAAAAATGGCTTGTAATTGCAAAATGTTGGGGTCATGAGGTTGAGGTCAAGGTCACGGGACTCATTATACATGCAAAAAAGCTTGTAATACGAAAAATCTCAAGAACTAAATGTCAGATTTCAATCAAACTTGGTACCTGACTGTTTTTTAGGGAGCCATCAAAGATTGGGGTCATATGGTCAAGGTCACAGGACTCAAAATATAAGAAAAATATTTTTTTAAATTAAATCAGTGCATGTTAATTTGGGCTTGACATTAAAATCGCGTGATAGCGGAGGCATAATTTTCGATTGCGCGCAATCAAAGATCCATCTAGTTTCTTTTGGGTCTTGCGCATATTTTAAAACAAAAATTTTGAAAATCGGACCTACCGTTACAAAGTCACGTGACCTTTTGTCTATGCATGTCAGCCTGAAAATTGCTCAATTTCGTGATTTGTGTACAAAACATATGGAAATATCAGTTTTTGTAAAAGAAGGTATACAGTATCATTGGTTATTTGGTCTTGTTTACATTTTATATGTTTGTTTTGGGGTTCAAAATAGTTGAATTATAGTTAGAAATAAAAAAATAAAAAAACAATAAAATACATAAGTAAAAAAAAAAAAGAAATACATAAGAAGTTATAAAAACAATAGAAAACATAAGGAAGAACCTGGCTCTTCCAAATTTTGTTGTCGTATAATATTCCAAATGCTCTAAAGAATATGTAGTGAAACCAGAGTTTAATTATGAAGAATATATGATTTATGGGTAAAAATATGAATTTTATGACCTTATTTGCATAAATTACCATAAATATGCAAATTAATGAATTTTTCAAAAATTAAAATTACCATTGTATTCTATACACTTCACTTATCATGCGTGCAATTTTTCACGGCGATCGGCCGCTCTGCGGCCGAGATCTTAGGGGGGGGGGGCCATAATGGCCCCCCCCCCCCCGGCCTGCTGAAGACCTCAAATAGCCCGGCCTTTTTAGGGTTAATAGTGACCACCTATTAACCCGTTCCCTTCGAGATTCTGAAATCTCCATAGACTTTGTACACAACCCACTCGGTTCCCGTAGTCAAGGGGTTAAAAGAAACAAGAAAAGTGACCACTGTATACAGGTGACCTGTATAGACAGGTTCTATACAGGTTTTACTAATTCTAGCTGCAGGGGATCACTTTAGGCAGGTTGGCTTGGCTGCTAAAATGCATAAACCTGTTAATAGTGACCACCTAAAAGAAACAAGAAAAGTGACCACTGTATATAGGTGACCTTTATTGACAGGTTCTATACAGGTCTTACTAATTCTAGCTGCAGGGGATCACTTTAGGCAGGTTGGCTTGGCTGCTAAAATGCATTAACCTGTTAATAGTGACCACCTAAAAGAAACAAGAAAAGTGACCACTGTATATAGGTGACCTTTATTGACAGGTTCTATACAGGTCTTACTAATTCTAGCTGCAGGGGATCACTTTAGGCAGGTTGGCTTGGCTGCTAAAATGCATAAACCTGTTAATAGTGACCACCTAAAAGAAACAAGAAAGTGACCACTGTATACAGGTGACCTTTATATATTGACAGGTTCTGTAACATTGTTTTTAGCTGCAAGGGATCACTTTAGGTGGTCACTATAGGCAGGTTGACTGATGTAGGCAGGTGTTTGCTAAGACAGGTAAACCTGTGTACAATGACCATGTAAGGGGAAGAGAGGCCACTGTAGACAGTGTTTCATAATGTGGACCTGTTATGTTTTGAAGCTGAACAGGTCACAACTTCTCAGAGTTGTCTTCATTTCAAATGAAGAATGTTGAATCATATTGAATAATAGAGACATTGAATCACAATACAGTGCCTATACAACCGCTGGTCAGCAGTGTTTTCCCACCAAGCATCAGTTGAGCTATAAACGCAACTCGGATGAGTTGTGAAATTGCTCTGATGACTATACATGTACACTTATTCCTATTTTAGATATTTTGTCCTGCCTGGATGAAATAAATTTGACACTGCCATATTTCATGTTTTGTTATGACAGGAATGCCTGCCACACATCTCCAAGGGGGATTTCACGTTCAATGGAAAGACCTCAAATCTAGACTCATTCCTGCAGGCTCTACAGCTGGACCCCTCTGTCAGGTAAGGTGGGAAACATAAGGAATCTACAGATGACTGTTAAATGGCAATAATGTCTCCCTGTTATTTCATTTATATTTATGAAAAGGGACATCATAAATCATATGTGGTAGTATTAGACAAACGATGTTCTTGAACCAAAATTCAGCTACAAAATGTATGACATAATCCATTACTTACTAAAGCAGAATATGTTGATGATATTCTCCATTTGGCCTCCCAGCTATAAATAATCAATGATTATTTCTGAAGATTGATTTGTGCTCATTTGTGTCCTTTAAACCATCACCATCACTAGTCCACCCAGTTTACTGCCTCAAAGTGAACATAATTTAGACTCCAGTTGTTTGGTTGTTTTCTGAAACAAACTAGTCTGATAATTTGTGAGCAATATAACAAAAGACAGGCTTGGTTAGCGTTCAGTCTCTACAGCTGGACAAGGGCTGCAGTAAACCTATATTTAGGAATGACTGATAGACAAATAAGCATTTGCGATAACTGACTAATAAAAAATAATAATTTAATAATTGAACATGAGCAATCATTTTTAATCATTTAAAATATATATCTGGTCAGTTTCTTCTATGTTTAAATTAATTTAACCCTTTCCCTAAGAGATTCTGAAATCTCCATAGACTTTGTACACACCCTACCAGGTGCCTGTAGTCAAGGGGTTAATAAATGAAGTATACATCTTTTATCTTATGTAGATTAAATGTGCATTTTATGAAGCCATAATATTTTGTTGTTAGTACAGTGAAATGCCTATAATTGAAAATGAAACAGTAGACAAATAAACCAAGTATTCATAAATTGAATAGGTCACGACAGTAAAACAATCAATGTTGGGATTTTAACCCTAACCAGGCCGGGTTATTTTGGCTATGCTATAGCCGGGGGGGTGGATTCCACCCCCCCCCCCCCCCCTGAGATCTCGGTTGCCGAACGCGCGGCCGCCACAAAATTTGGCACACAGATAGATTGCGACATAATCTACGAGATTGCATTGTTAGTTTTTTGAAAATTATCAATTTCGAGTTAATTTATGCAAAAATCCCCTTTTTGTCAATAAATCACTAAATATGGCTCAGAATATGCTAATTTTGTGCATGAATATTCTTTATGACCTAATTATCAGGTTTTCAACATTAAAAATTGCGACAGCCAAAAAATTCCTTATGTATTTCTTTGTTTTTTAAATTTCTTATGTATTTCTATGATTTTTTACTTTTGTTTTTTATTATTTTTTTTGATGGAATAAATTATTAACCATTATTCAACAACTTTTAGCCCAAAATTAAATGACTGCAGTGATTAGAATGAAAAATAATGAAGGTTTTGTCTATTATAGGAAAAAATCAATTTCCATAGGATTTGTACACAAATCACAAAATTTGGCGATTTTCGGGCCAACGCTCACTTACAAAAGGTCACGTGACTTTAGAACCGTATACCCGGTTGTCGCAAATTTGGTCTCAAACTCATGAAGTCATGTGGCAATACCTGCGCGCGTTGCGGAATTATCGCGCGAAAAGTTGAGGGGGGTGGATTCCACCCCCCCCCCCCCCCCCCCCCCCCCCCGCCTGGTTAGGGTTAACCTGCTGCGTCTGGACTACTGCATCAGCTAAAAAGCTAATCAAGCATTTGTGCTTCTCCTTACTCATAAATTAATATTTTAAATATTTCTTTACAGGATTGAATACAGCGATGAGGATGAAGATGATGATGATGACGCTGACAATGGCAATGAAGATTATGATGGAGAACAGCAGCATGTACAGCTTGGACTACCAGACCAAGAAAGTACTGAGACACAGAATCCAGGAGGGCATTCTCAGCAACCTTGGTCCAGTGGGGCACAGATGCCTGGGGAGGATAAATCTACTCCAAATGATGATCAAATAAGGTATACTGGCTAAAAAAATGATTTATATGCTGAAATTGAATATGATTAATATTTTCTGTTTTCATGTGTTAACGCAGAGGTGCATGGGGGTATGTTCCTCATCGATCCTATCAACAAAAAACAATTATTACTAAGAATTCAAGTACATGGCCCCAAATAATGAAGCCAATGTTATTGCATTGATATATATGTACGTTACAAATTGAAGCCAAAACAAGCCTAGATTTCTAATCTAGATGTACATTTAATCCACATTATACACACTCACCCAGTCGGGATGGATACAGACAGAATCAAATTGATAAGATGGTCAGATGTTACTTTAGGGGGAATGGATGGTGACCAAATGTGAATCATGTTGTATGGGTGGTTACACTATAAGCCGACACGAGATAGTTTTGCATTCAGGTCCTCTCCACCCTTCAAGAATTGTTCTGAAGTGTGCACATCACACTGTAAAGGTACATGTAATGCAGTTGTAATAGTAACTTCATAGTATCGATACATGTATAATGCCGGTGTAATGGTGTTTAATTGAACCACCATTCTAATGCCTTGTATATCAGAGATTCCTGATTGAATCGTCATCCCACCCCATCTTAACATTAAAGTCATGCCTGTAAAGTGTCTAAGTGTCTAACACGAAAAATACTCGGAGCTTCCTCGTTTCTCTTCTGCCGTGTTGTTTAGCTTATGGTGAGAGAAGAATAAAGTAAGGTTAGATTTTGTCAAATGTCCCTTTAGTATAAAGATATTTATCATTGTCAATCATTATTTCAAAAGCGATGGCTAACGCTTTTGATAAAAAGTACAATTGCCGCAGCTGAACACTTCCGGCCAGCGCGTGTGGGAAACTTTCCCGACACTACTGTTGAGCCGAGCGCACGCAAATTCCATGAATTCCGTACTGGCTGTATACACGGGTGCAGATATCGTCAAGATCACACAGATGATTATTACTGCAACAAATGTACGGCAGGCCATCAGTATTCGGTGATAAAATATGAACTCGATATTCGTTTTTTCACTAGGTAAACAGTGTTTGTTTTCTTTCAAACTATCACAAATCTTTCAATTGTATTTTACAATGATATTGATATAGGATTGAAGTCTCAAATGTCATTTTGTGCAATGTCTGACACTTTACAGGGATCACTTTAAGCTTAATCTGAACCTGTAATCTCAAGATTGCTGGACATGTGCATTATACTGTCAAAGCTGCTAAAGCCCAATGCTGGTTGTTCTCCGTACTAATTATGTTTTGATATTTCTCTTACAGGACTTCCAGTGATGATGAAGATGATGATGATGATTGGGCTGATTGCAATGATGGTGATGGAGAAGAGCAGCATGTACAGCATGCACCTCAAGTTCCAGGTGAAGATGGTGACAATGCTAGAGAACAGCAGCATGGTCTACCACACCAAGGGAGTGATGCAGGTACTGAGACAGAGACACCAGGAGGGATATCTCATCATCGTTGGTCTGGGTGGTGGGCATGTGGAATCCTTTGAGATGAGAATTGACTCTTCTAGAAGTAAATTACCTTTATCTACTTCAATAGGGTATGTGCCATCAAATAATCAGGAGTTTATTCTGGTGGAATCCATTGAGATGGGGATTGACTCATCTAGGAGTAAAGCCTTTATCTACTTTAATAAGGTATGTGCCATCAAATAATCAGGAGTTTATTCTGGTGGAATCCATTGAGATGGGGATTGACTCTTATAGAAGTACAGCCTTTATCTACTTGAACCCTTCACCCACGGGAACCGAGTGGGGTGTGTACACAGTCTATGGGGATTGACCATGGGAACCGAGTGGGGTGTGTACACAGTCTATGGGGATTGACCATGGGAACCGAGTGGGGTGTGTACACAGTCTATGGGGATTGACCATGGGAACCGAGTGGGGTGTGTACACAGTCTATGGGGATTGACCATGGGAACCGAGTGGGGTGTGTACACAGTCTATGGGGATTGACCATGGGAACCGAGTGGGGTGTGTACACAGTCTATGGGGATTGACCATGGGAACCGAGTGGGGTGTGTACACAGTCTATGGGGATTGACCATGGGAACCGAGTGGGGTGTGTACACAGTCTATGGGGATTGACCATGGGAACCGAGTGGGGTGTGTACACAGTCTATGGGGATTGACCATGGAACCGAGTGGGGTGTGTACACAGTCTATGGGGATTGACCATGGGAACCGAGTGGGGTGTGTACACAGTCTATGGGGATTGACCATGGGAACCGAGTGGGGTGTGTACACAGTCTATGGGGATTGACCATGGGAACCGAGTGGGGTGTGTACACAGTCTATGGGGATTGACCATGGGAACCGAGTGGGGTGTGTACACAGTCTATGGGGATTGACCATGGGGACCGAGTGGGGTGTGTACACAGTCTATGGGGATTGACCATGGGGACCGAGTGGGGTGTGTACACAGTCTATGGGGATTGACCATGGGAACCGAGTGGGGTGTGTACACAGTCTATGGGGATTGACCATGGGAACCGAGTGGGGTGTGTACACAGTCTATGGGGATTGACCATGGGAACCGAGTGGGGTGTGTACACAGTCTATGGGGATTGACCATGGGAACCGAGTGGGGTGTGTACACAGTCTATGGGGATTGACCATGGGAACCGAGTGGGGTGTGTACACAGTCTATGGGGATTGACCACGGGGACCGAGTGGGGTGTGTACACAGTCTATGGGGATTGACCATGGGGACCGAGTGGGGTGTGTACACAGTCTATGGGGATTGACCATGGGAACCGAGTGGGGTGTGTACACAGTCTATGGGGATTGACCATGGAACCGAGTGGGGTGTGTACACAGTCTATGGGGATTGACCATGGGAACCGAGTGGGGTGTGTACACAGTCTATGGGGATTTCATACATTTGTAGGGAACGGGTTAATAGATGAGATGGGAATTGATTCTTTTAGGAGTAAAAGCCTTTATCCACTTTAACCCCTTTAATAGGGTATGTGCCATCAAATGTGACTGCCTTTAGCAAAACCCTGCACTTGTCAGCAGTGGCGTAGCTACGAAAAAAAAATAGAAAACATAAGGGGCCATTTTTTGAAAAAACAAAGAAATACATAAGGTGTGCCCCCCAATCAGTCCGACCACGCTACGCCACTGCTTGTCAGTAAAAATCAAATTGTAGATTTTCATACTATTAGATAAGATTCTTCACAAGCTTTCATTTGAAGCTTTCTTCTAACTAATTGGTCATTATTTGGCGAAGACATGATTGTTTCAGTTTTGAAATAATAAGTTAATTATAAACATTATGTGAACTTAAAATGCCAATTTCTTCAAAATATATATTGCCGACAAGTGCAGGGTTTTGCTATAGCCGGTCACAAATAATCAGGCCCACTATTCATGAAACCCTGCTAGCTCAGTTACTTGCTATGTGTATTTTAGATGTGCAGTTTATTGAGCAACAAACAAGGTATCCTAGTCCGCAACTAGGGTTGGCTGGGTTAGCCTTGGGTACCCCTAGGTTAACCCCAGTAAGCAACTAAAATATCTGGTGTTTACTTTAATTCATATCAACATCATCTAAAATAGACTTGGCAAGTTACTAAGCTAGTGGGCTTTCATGAATATGGGCACAGGAGATTATTCTGGTAAACCTTGGTTTATATGCAGGACTTGTGTTTGCCTGTAAGACGGTAATTGGCTCTACTACAAGTAACCAGGACGACCTTCTCATCATCCTTGGTCTAGCTCCTGGACTTGTGTTTGTCTGTGAGATGGTAATAAGTGAGTTTTGCATTGCATTTGTCCAAATGAACTTTCATAGCCACTAAATTCTGAATCACCAGTGAATAGCCACAAACATCCTGAACATCATGTACTAAATCAACCCTGGTCTGGATGGCAGAGCTGTGTTTGTCTGTGACTCGGAGAACGGACTCTTCTACACGTAAAGAAGTAAACATGCAGGACTTAACCTGTTCAGGCCTGGTCCTGACTACACTCAGAGCACGCAGCTAGTCTATGGAGAATGCGTGTTATACCAAGACCAGTCAGACCTGAATGGGGTAAGAGCAAAATTTATAATGCACTTGTCCAAATGACACCTCATAGCCACTAAATTCTGAATCACCAGTGAATACCACAGACATGGGTCGGCTTTACATCCTGAACTCTGTGCATTCATGGAGCTATATCAACCTTGGTCTGGCTGGTGGAGCTGTGTTTGTAAGATGACAATCGACTTTTCTTCAAGTAAGCAGGATGTTCTCAGCATCCTTGGTCTATCAACCTTGGTCTGGCTGGTGAAGCTGTTTGTAAGATGAAAATCGACTTTTCTTCAAGTAAGCAGGATGTTCTCAGCATCCTTGGTCTATCAACCTTGGTCTGGCTGGTGGAGCTGTGTTTGTAAGATGAAAATCGACTTTTCTTCAAGTAAGCAGGATGTTCTCAGCATCCTTGGTCTATCAACCTTGGTCTGGCTGGTGGAGCTGTGTTTGTAAGATGAAAATGGACTTTTCTTCAAGTAAGCAGGATGTTCTCAGCATCCTTGGTCTAGCTAGGTGCAGGACTTAACCCATTAAGGACTGATCCTGAAAATACTTGAGTCAGGAGTCTATGGAAAATGCATGTTATACCAAAATCAGTTAGTCCTGAATCGGGTCAATTTGAGATTGTATTGCGTTTATCCAAATACATTCGAAGCTATTGAATTATGAACTGCCATGGTATAGCAAACACACATGGGTATAGATTTACATCTGTGTATAACTCTGTGCATTTATGTACTAAATCATTCTTGGTGTTGGTTGACTTGTGTTTGACTGTAAGATGGTAATTGGCTCTTCTACAAGTACGGTCTTTTCTGCAGATTGTACTATCCCAACGCTAATAATCTGTACACAAATGAACACACAGTGCAAACATGTTTTTATCAGTCCTTAGTTATTTAAATCTCACAATCCCTTTAATACACCCAATGAAAGAGTTTTTATAATATGTTGATGAAACAAATCACTTTTTAGTCTTGTGGCCCAGTTCGGTAAGAAAGAACAATATTTTTCAAATCCTAGAGGACAAAGCCTAAATCTGGAGGCCCCAAACAAAGAAAAACATTAAAATGTATGTGCTATTTGGTTGCTGATTCATGCCCCTCCAACCAGTCCGACAACCACTGGCTGTGACAACAGCTTGTAATATAAGTAGGATTATTCTAGCTGTCGGCTGCTGTGCACGCTGACTGCAGTATGACAGATACAACCCAAGGCATTGACCCGTACAAGACTATTTGATGGTAAGATGCATCTCCATCAGCCACAGCCTGTGTATTATAGGGACCAGCCCTGAATGAGATAAACACACTATCACCTCACATTGAATGAGCCTTGAGCTAATGCATCGCATCCTCCCCTTGTTCCATAACTGTGTAATATTCATTGATGACTGAACCTGTTTGCTTATATT
>JBAMJV010005462.1:0-71587 GCA_037951105.1 Echinarachnius parma
TATATCAAGCCCAAATATTAACAGTCCACCAGATCTAATATATCATAATTATGAGCTATTTTTGCATATATATGAGCCCTGACCTTGACGTATAATGACCCCCTAAAATCTTATAAGTTTATTAGCTCCCTATAAGATACAAAATAGGTACTAAGTTTGGTGCCAAAACCATTCATCCACTTCTTGAGATAAGACGCGAATCAATAGCTATTTTTTGCATATATAATGAGCCCCGTGACCTTTGACCTCATGACCCAAAATCTAATCAGTTCCTTGGCACTCCCAAGATACATACATAGAACCAAAGTTTGGTGAGAATCCGTCAATCGTTCTTGAGATAACGCGATAAAGCATAAAATATAAGTTAGGTAAGATTTTCGATATACGTTTCAAATAATTTAGATGAAGCAGATGAGCAAGAAGATCGTATGATATGATTGCTTTTAGCTTTGCGTAAAGCTTTTCATAGCATATAGATTATGGAATTCGACGCTTGCCACTCGTGTTATTTTCAAAGTTAAGAAATATATTTTTCAAGTAAAATTCATGACTTTCCATGACCATTACAGCAAGAAAATCCATGACATTTTCCATAACATATCACCACGGTACGCAAACACCGGTTCTTTGACTTCTTTTAGAACTTTCTGTATTTAAAACAAGTTGCTACCAAATGTTGATTTGTATTTCAAGTGTTGAGGAAATGCAGACTAAAAATTAAAATTCCCATGACTTTCCACGACCCATGAAATCATTTTACAATTTTCCCTGACCTCTAATGCCCGGTGCAGACAGAGCCGACCTCGACCCGATCCGATTGGGTTTTCAGCCTGATTAACTCCGTATGCGCTGCCTCAGGACTCCGTGTTTCCAGTTCAAGTGCCGAGTCGGAGGTCATTCGAGGCCGATTCAACATGTTGGATCGGCTCCGACAGAGCGAAACTGACTCTAGCCTGACTGAAAACCAGTCGGATCGGGTCGAGTCGGCTCTGTCTGCGCCGGGCTTTAGGCCTGGCAAACAATATAACGTAAATGTCATGACTTCCCAGATGTTTTAGGGCCCTGTGAACGCTGTTGTATTGTTATACCTTGGTTTAAAAATAATGAGTTAGGATATAAATACCATTCATGTAAATTCAGGAAAATGGTAAAGTATCATTATTCCTATTCTGGCAATCAATACCTTGCCATTGATACCCAGAAGAAAATATCGGACAAAGATGGGTAACAATTTTGCACTTATTATAATTAACATTTTAGCAACAATTACAGTGTTTTGCTACCCTTTAACCCTAAAAAGGGCTCGGCTATTTGAGGTCTCTCAGCAGGCCGGGGTCGGCCATTATGCCACCCCCCCCCCCCCCCCCCCCCCCCCTAAGATCTCGCCGCGGAGCGGCCGATCGCCGTGAAAATTGCACGCATGATAAGTGAAGTGTATAGAATTACCAATGGTAATTTTTAATTTTTTGAAAATTCATTAATTTGCATATTTATGGTAATTTATGCAAATAAGGTCATAAAATTCATATTTACCCATACATAATTAAACTCTGGTTTTCACCTACATATATTCTTTAGAGCATTTGGAATAATAATACGACAACAAAATTTGGAAGAGCCAGGTTCTTCCTTATGTTTTCTATGTTTTTATAATTTCTTATGTATTTCTTTGTTTTGTTTTTTTACTTATGTATTGTTAATTGTTTTTGTTTTGTTTTATTTCTAACTATAATTCAACTATTAGAACCACAAAACAAACATATAAAATGTAAACAAGACCAAATAACCAATGATATACCTCCTTTTACGAAAACTGATATTTCCATATGTTTTGTACACAAATCACGAAATTGAGCGATTTTCGGGCTGACATGCATAGACAAAAGGTCACGTGACTTCGTAACGGTAGGTCCGATTTTCAAGGGGGGGGGGCATTTCCCCCCCCCCCCCCCCCCCCCCCGGCCTTTTTAGGGTTAATGATAGAGGTAATATATAAAGGCTTACCTCGGTGTCTGTGCTGCTACAATAGTATGCCGTTCGGGACTCCGCCTTCAGTGCGAAAATTGTGGATTCGATACCTAACCACAGCACGTGCTTCCTCCAGCCAGTAAGGCGCTTTATTAAAATATAAACTTGATATTGGGAGGCAATATTGTCTAACATGAGCGTCTTCGTGCGTGCTCGATCGATGACTCTATGCCCCATGGGGAATTGAAATCGCTCACTACAGTGTGTTGGCATGAGTTGTACCGCTGCTTGTTCATTGCTCTAAGACGCTATGATTGATACTGTTGCACAGTCTGTGTCACGTGTCACTGTTATGTTAGCGTTAGTTTGTTCGCCTGACGATTCTCGCTCAGTTAATATGTATAAAGACTTTTTTTAATAGAGCATTATGCATAACGAAAAAAAAAGGATGGTTCAGATTTGGTTTAGATAGAGGGCGCTTCGAGATATATTTGTTGTGAGGTAATGAAACACTATGTGTAACATTTTGAAGGACACAATTTTAAAGATAGAATCAACTTTGTTAGATCAGAATCGTTTCAAAAACAGAAAAGGTATACGGTATCCGAATTTAATGTTGGGGACCAACTTATATTCAATGATTTAAGAAAATATTTTAAAATCCTGCACATTTTGAAAACATACCAAAATTGTCTGATAATCTCTTGATTCTCTTCATTGTATAATTATTTTAACCAAACATCACCGTCACATTTTTTGATTAAAAAATGGTTGAAACTTGAGGTTTCTGGAGTTTTGAATGAAACAGCCCTGATACTTAACCGTGTATATGTTTTATTACCATTCAAGTACCAAGCATCAACTAATTATCATGACTGGTTTGTTTTTAATGATAACTTACAAGTTTTAGGTAATAACAAAAATGTTGACCCAAATTTTACTATCACTTTAAATGTTGCTAAGGAACGAGAGAGTACCCTAGCTCATCCTTTCGTGCGTCCGCTCTAGGGATTCATGTCTTGTGTTTACTGCGAAGGATTCGATTACAAGACGCAGGATCTTAGTATACTGATCCTCCTTGACAAATTAATCATGCACTATTTGTTTACTTGCAAAAGTACGACTGAGAGAAATCGCGTACATTTATGTTGTGCGGTTTTTAGTGAAAACTGTGCATGATACATTTACTTTTCCAGAATGTATGCATGCTTGGAACCGGCAGAGGGTTTAAAGGGGTAGTACAGTTTTGGTAAGGCTGAATTTTAGTAACCAAACCTGGACAGTAACATTATAAACTAATAGTTATAACTCCACCATGCTCGAAAGGTATACAAAATTACAAACGACTAAGTAAAAAGCCCATTATCATTCAAAAAGAGCCATTAAAACACAAGAGGGCGCTCTCTAAAAAGGCATTGGTTTTAACCATTTTTCATACAAAATTATGCATGTGATGTTTTATTGAAATCATGATTAAATAGAGAGATCATCAACAACTATTTTAAAAACGCTTTTGAACATTTCTGAAAAAGTGTATGCATTTTTTTTTTTTGTTGAAAAATTCATCTAATTATTTGGGCCCCAAATAATTATAAGATCAGATATATTTATTGATATTTCAGCCGTTTCTGGACCGATTTTGACCAAATAAAGTTTATTCTGCCATTAAAATTGCATGTTCTCTCACATTCGACACTCAGTTTTTCATTGCCTCACAAACAAATTGTGATGTGCAGCGCCCTCTCTACCAAAACTAAACTACCCCTTTAATATTTGTTGTCCTTCCTTAATAATCGATTTTGACTAGACGCAAGTTTATTCCGTACTAAAATGTAGTGCTTTTTAAAAATTGTACGCATAGTTTATCATTACCTCACCACAAAAATTAGTTTTTGAAGCGCCCTCTAAACCAAAACTGTTCAATACCTTTAAAATTGAGCACACTCTCTTTGGTAGGAATGTCATCGGATCTAACGATTGTAGTAGCTCTTATTATAAGAACTATTATTACCACAAATTATGTATTCATGATTGTTTAAAAATGAAACGTTGGTCCATAAGTATGTTGCAAGCAGCAGTATGCAAAAACTACCGAAGGGTTGATAAAATGTGTATTTCGGTAATTTGATAATTTTCATGGAGTGATGTGTGAAAATTCCATGGTAAATAAAGGTCATATGACCGAATAATGAGCGAAGTAATTAGGCTAAAATGTTCTGATTGTGCGTTCCGTTCAAAAAATTAACATTTCGGAAAGGTGGATGTAAACTGAATCTAAAAAAACCCATGTTGCCAATTTTGTTTAAGCCTGTGCGCCATTTTATTAACGTGTTAAAGATAATTAGCTAATTTGCATATTTTTATAAGCGTCAAGATCAACCTAGAAGAGCTATTATTACATATTTTGTGCTAATATCGATGTTTTGAAGTACTTTGGGGATAACTTATTCAACAACGTATTTGTATATGAGGTGCAAAACCATAACATCCAAGATGGCCTATTTACCTAATTGCATGTTTATGCATAGTATTGTTTTAAGGACGTTAGAGCCCCTGTAAGGAACGAATTCAAGTTGTTTGTTTGTATTGTGTTCTTAGTATGTATTAACAATTATTCAACTTGATCGCCTCTTCGGGAACATTGTGCAACTTTTAATAAGCAGAATTAATGTATTTGGCTTAAAACAAATTAATAGAATTGTTATCAATGTGCAAGTTTCGATCAATTAAGGCTAAAGTGATTGGTAATTTAATAATTTTTTGAAAATGTTGGGACAGTGAATTTATTTCTGACACTCATTTACCCATATCACCATGGCGACCATCCTAAATCTAAGACGGCCCTTCACAATGGTTTTATCGCAATAGATCTTTATACTTTGATTTAGTTTTAATTGTTAAATTAAGTATTCGCCCTTAGAACAAAATATCGCTGTATACATGTATGTGTAATTTATTTCACATAAAACATAGGTGTTTGGATGTTGATTAAGGGGATCTACATGTAGTAACAGTAAAAATCCTTAAAATTTACTTGGAACTCTAGTGGTTCTCACATGGAACAGGTTCTGTTTTTTAGAATTTCCCTTTCGTTAAAAAGATATTTACGATTGAAGTGTTCAGATTTTTAGTATCCACTGGAGAGTTATATAACTGTGCACAGTCAGTGCAAAGACTTCGCGAATATTATCACTATGCATTTTCGCTTATTACTTGGCCATATAATATCCATTTAACTTGAAATGCCATGTTCACACATTACTCAGTGGACATATCAGATCACAGCAATACACATTTTTATCGACCATTCATCACTTTTTGCACATGCCAACAAAGTTTCAAGATCCCTTTAATTAAAATAAAAAATCAAAATTGTATCATCAATATAGTTTTTGACAATATTTCTATTTTATTTATTCATACATTCATTTCACCACCATGTCATAAATTAAGGGCTTCACTTGGAAGCATATAATTATCATATATTCTAATCTTGAAATAAAACATTTACACATAGCTTACTGATGGGTAAACAAAACAACTTAAATAAACGAACAATCACATGGACATGTACCTCATAAATACATATATGCCATACATAAACTATATCTTTGAAAGTGGGGAATTATTTGATTATTATCAGTTTAGGATCAATGGAAGTTAGGATCAAACAAGTTAAAGATATAATTGAGTACTGGTCGATGTTTGTAAAGTTGAAGAAAACATGTTGTTAAGCCTTGACTGAATCATGTGTTATTCAATGGATACATCCCTCAGAGAAAGATTCTTGTTTGGCCCTTTTAGGACAAAATAATTTTTGAAATAAACATTTCACAAGTATGCGAGCACTTGGAGGGGAATCAATCTCATTTAGAAGTCCTTAAGAAGTATCCTTGTACATGGATTAATAACCAAGTGAAAGACTAAAAAAAACACAAATTCAGCAAGAAAAAGTTCTCGAGTACATATTTAGCCAATGACTATTGAATATATGATTTTTGATTGATCACATATTCCATAGTAAGTCCTTGTTTTCAACAATATTTTATATATTGTATATTTGATTTTTGATTGATCATGTATTCCATAGTAAGTCCTTGTTTTTAACAATATTTTTTTCAAATTGATATGTATGACAAATTAATAGCACACATTGCACATTACATTAAACGATGATAATTAAATAACTCTTTTAGAGAAATTATCAACAAGAGAATACCCTAAAAAGTATACCCTAAAATAGCATATTAATAAATATATAACCAAAATGCTTTAATTTGTTTAATTGGTGAGTTGCAATATCTTTCTCAGAAAGGCCCAACACTTGGCTCGATTTCATCATGTTTTGTACATGATAAATTCAACAGATTGTAATTGACTAGTTGTGACATATAACATAGAAACATATTTGCAAACAATATTTACGTTAAGAAATGATGGCTTCTGATGCATATTACCAAGAAATACCACCACTTTACATATTCCTTAAACATGACACTGCATTATGTCTAGGTGCCTCACACTACCAGTATAATCCACATAGAATACTGTACAATATCAGTTTGCACACAATATGTGCACCTACATCTTGAACAAAATAGATTTTCAACAAATAAAGACAAACCCAATTTCCAATCGATCAATCCAATTAAACTCCATATAAATAAAATAACCTTTTCTTTCCGTTCATAAGTAGCGATGGCAATCAATGCCAGTGAAATATACTTTGCAAATATAATACAATACAGACGAGCAGATTTTAACCAAATCATACATATACACTATTCATAATGCACATTTCCCAATAATCATATAACCCCTTCCAATATATAGAATCAACCTAGTATGATCATGCTTTTTGTACATGATTACCTTTATATACAAATAGCTTGAAACATCAAACTTCACAGAATAAGGAGAATAATAAGAACTACCTGTATAACACAATAAATATGAATAGCATCCAGAGATTACTAATTTACAAATTAAATTCTTTCAGCATAGCATTTTTGAAACAGCAAATATATTCATTTTGTTTTTGTTGCGGTTTCAAATTAAAGCTCTAAAGACGGAATGAACTGAATGCATTAAGATGAATGCTTAAGTACATGTTCATGGTATGCAATAATACAACGGTGTAATAACAAAAACTTATGCACATGCATTGTGACATTGAAAGTAGACTAATGGATGCTCATTGTGCAATGAAATACATACATGTACATTTACGCAGATACTATGACGAGCAAAGAAAACAATTTGAATCATCTTGTTAAATTAGAATACTAAGTAAACAAAAATAAGCAACAACTAACCAATGGTTAGGCTACGGTGCTGCACTAACTTGAAAGTATAATGTCATCGAGACAGAAATAATATCAAAAGCATCATTTACAATTTTAACTTTTGTTTTACAGTATGCTATTGTAAAAAATAGCCAAGGCGCCAAGACGTATTAATTATAGACAAACTTAATTACAGGCATCATAAATGACATCCTCATCGGCAAATCAGCTGAGCTTCCTTTTTATTCATCGTCGATACAAGAATGGGATTATGCTATTATATTATTATGATTATATTATTATAGTAAACCTGATTAAAGAACTGGGTGAAGTGGATTCTTGCCATTCAATCTCAGAGGGTTAAAGTGTCCCTGTGCCCATGTCACTGATCAGCAATGCTTCCTCATTTTGTATTCAATTAAAAGCCAAAGAAGTACACTTTATTTATAGTTTATACAATCATGTAACCTATTATTTTTATTGCAATGAACATTCACATTTTCTTTCTAGGATGAATCATATAAGCATGTTACTCTCCTATATAGTACTTATTGGAGTAAATCTAGTACTGATAATCAAAATCATTCTTTTCTCAACCAAATGGTAATATACATGTACACATACCTTATACATTATGTATTTGTCTGTTTAACTAAAATGTTTCTTTAAACAAAATGTTTAACTATTCACAAATAAATACATATTTTGAGGTAAAAGAGTGACTAG
This sequence comes from Echinarachnius parma, assembly GCA_037951105.1. NCBI lineage: Eukaryota > Metazoa > Echinodermata > Echinoidea > Clypeasteroida > Echinarachniidae > Echinarachnius > Echinarachnius parma. Next base: position 7,980 of record JBAMJV010005462.1, read on the forward strand.
CAAAATGCTAATTCTCTCTAGATGGGGTAGCCATCAAAATGACATATAACTGTTCTGGTCCGGGAAAACAAGATCAAAATTAAAGATTATAATTGTAAAAACAAACAATGAGATAAAGGATGCAAAATAAACAGAAGACTAAAACAGTATCAAGACTCGGGCAAAATGAAAATTGCTTAAAATCTGTCCTTTTAAAAAATGTGCTAACCTGTTCCCTACTAGATCCTGCAATACAAACCATAGCACCCACCAGGTTGGGGAAAGCAATGGGCAACACATTTTGTATAGAAAGAGTGGATACGATTAACATCTTTTTGAATGTCAATAAATTGGTTTATTGTATACATGCATCCTAATTTATATAGTCATAACAAGTTGACCATTGACCATTATGTTGAATCACAAGTTTTGGCAGTATTCTTTTTCCAAAGAACAGAACACACATACTATAAGAGAGTTGTTATCTAAAGATATATATGGCTGGACATAACAAATTTGCCAACAATTTGGCACCACCATAGAGAAACAGTTGAACATTAGTAGTATTGTTTTTTTAAGCAGCACTTATATTGTATGTCTACTGTATCAAAGCAAATGGAATGTTAAATAATAAGGCATATATATATCCTATCGACAGAAACTATGCACTATTGAAAGAGAAATGCCGTGAAAATATGCAGCTAAATTGTATACAATAATGCATGTGTTATCACAGATTAATAGAAGTAATGCTCAACTCCAATACCAATACATCTACATAAGCATGTAATATAACATAGAAAGATTCTGGTATGACATGCATAGAGTTCTGTAGCTGTGACATACAAAATCTATTTTTAGAATTTCTCAATTTGAACTTCATACTTATCTCTGGTCATTTTCCTCAGAGGTTTGATGATTAATAATAATAATAATAATAGACCAGCAATTATATTGACCCACCAAACTAGAAATTCTACTCCGAGGCGCATTATACAGTACAGTATATTATTAACCTAGCTGTAGCTGAACTGCCAAGCAGGTGCATCAAGCATTTCAAGGAATACATTCCTGCCAGCTACCAACTTACTACAACTGGGTTGAGAGCAGCAATTGTGGATAAGTGCCTTGCTGAAGGACACACATGCCACAGTCACATCTCATCAACCATCGCTTGGTGAAGCTGTCATCTCTTTTGATGGTTTGGACATCACTCATCTTTTTCTGGGAGGAACAGTTATTGGAGGATTGGTCATCTCTCATCAACTTTTCCTTAGAGAAGACGTCATCTCTTGTCATTTTTTCCTTGGTGCTTGGACCCTTCTTGCTGAATGCTGTGCCTGTTCCGATAGTCTGGCTATCTCCTGACCCAACGTGTCAATGTTTTCCTGGTTCAAGAAGAGAGCAAAATTTGATAACAGTGGTAAAATTAACGTAATTAACATCATCATCATCACCATCACCACCATCATCATCATCATCATCACCATCACCATCAACATCATCCCCATCTATATCATCACCATCATCACCATCACCATCATCACCATCATCATCACTACCATCATCATCACTACCACCACCACCACCACCACCACCACCACCACCACCACCACCACCACCACCACCACCACCACCATCATCATCATTATCATCATCATCATCCAAACTGGCATCCCATGCCATGTTCTTATTGAGAGGAGTGATGCTGACCTTGAGAGTTATGTTCTTGAGCAGGGTGTCCTCCAGCACAGCCTGCAGCTTCCTGTTGATCTCCAGGGAGAGGTCAAAGGTCATGTTTGGGTCGACTACCTGTGACCTGTACACGGAGGCCATGATGCCACTCTGCTTGGACATCTGGGCCTTAAGGGGTGACATAAAGAAGAAATACCAATGAGAAAAAAGATAATCTGGATGTACAGCCATAGGCACACAATTTTGATTTGTGTTTTGTTGAAACCATCTTGGGGTTAATATAGGGAGGGGTTAAGGGTCATGTTGGGGTCAGCTGTATGTGACCTGTGCAGAAATGCCACTCTGCTTGGACATCTGGGCCTATGGCGTGAAATAAAGAAGGAATGCAAATTTTTAAAAAACACAATCATCTGGATGTGCGACCATTAGCAGACATCGTCAGTTGAGAAATAAAAGGGCGCTAAAACTCTTTTTGTAAATCACCAGACAACTTTTTGATTCTTATTTTGTTGAAACCATATAACGATTTCAAAATTAATACATAAATGAATAATGCATTTAAAAGATGGCCTGTCAATGAGCGGACTATCAGTACCTAGCAATCGGTAATAATTGTTGTACTTTGTTGGATCCATCTTGGAGTTACATAATAAGCCAACTATCTAAAATAAATAAATACATGAATAATTAAATAAATTAATTTAAAACAAATGAATAAATAAATAAATGAATAAATAAATAAATATTTATATCCACGAAGTAAAAAAACAAAGTCAAACACAAGATCATGAACATTGAACACAGTCTAACACAAGGTCAAATAAAGCAAGTCAAAGTAAAGGGCAAAAGGTTATTGCGATACCAGATTCCTTCTTCATGTTTATTCAATTCTTTTTCAAATGACACAGGCTTTAATTAACCAAAGCTGGACCTGTGAGCAAGGGGCACTTGAAAATTGTCGTTTTTAAAACCATAAGTACCCTTTACAGAAAATTTGAGCCAATTTGAAATTGGAATAATGTGGGTGTACTTTAACAATTCCTACAATGTCTGTTGATTATACACATAATGGCCGTGTTGCAGAAAGCAATACAATCGATTGTATAAATGAGCGAATCTGATTGGTTAAAACGCGCCAAGTTTCTGACTTACAATCAATTATAATTTACAATCGATTGTATCTCTTTCTGCAACGGGACCAATGACAGATAAGAAGTTTAGGCAATCTTTTCAGGACTTATTTCTATCGACCAGTCATAATTTGTATAACTGCTTAATACAAAATATCACATAAGCATTCTCATGCCTGAATGTAATACATGCAATGATTCCATGCAAATGCAAACATTTTGGAAATATAGGAACTAGTAAAGTAGTAACTAAGTGTGTTAAACTAATAACTATAATGCAAACATAAAACATCACTACACCTTAATTAATATCAGTTGTATGAGGCCCTAATATATCTTTTCTTGACCTTGTCAACTATTATCAACATTAAAGCAGCAAAGGTGAAGAATGGAAGCGAATTTTGAACATTGGAAAAATAAGGACTGAGCAGCAAATTTACTATACCAGTCAAACCTGTGTATAGTGATCACCTAAGGGAGACAAGATAAGTGGCCACTGTAGACAGGTGACCTATATAGACAGGTTCCATAATGCTGGTTGTCTTATATTTTTTCAGATCATGGAAGCCAAAATTTATAAAAGTTCATTATGATTTAACTTCTAATTTCAAAGCATGTTTGACAGTTCGGTTGCAAGCTTTCCTAATGCACAAACTCTGTAATCTGTGTTACGTTACTACATTACAAGAAGACATAGTCTTACTGACATCTCCCATGTACAATTAAACTTTCTCAATATGCATAAAAATATATTCAATTTCATTAAACTGTCTTATTTGGTTAATTGGCCAATTGGCCTTCAAGATTCCACTAATTACAGTGCTAAACAAACAAACAGAAACACATGGATAAAGATGTAACTGCAAAAAAAAAAATGGAATGCAAGACTTGTAGAGATACTTGACATTAAACACAATATTAAAACAGAATGGTAAAATCAAGAAAAAAAATCAAAATAAATAACAAATTAAGTAACAAAATAATAAAAACAAAAGCAAATCAAACAGAAATAACACAGAAAACAAAAGTGGGAGAAAAGAAAGTAGAGTGATCTGTTTAAAAAGCAAGCTTACCCATGGTAAGCAAATCAAACACAGAAATTAAATATTCAAAAAGACAAGAGGCAAAGAAGGCCAAGAGTGATCTGTAAGTCAACCTTACCATCGTTTTCCTCACAAGTTTTTGCTGGGGCAAGCAAATGAGAAAAGTAAAATGAGAAAGAATATGAAAACATAACATCTCCCGAGAGAGAGAGAGAGGGGGGAGATGAGGGATGATAACCAAACAGATATAGGTGATATAAGTCAATCTCCGGCATGCTACCCCATAACGGCAAAGGCTGGAATTCACAAAATAGGTTTTTAAATGTAAATCATGGTTTAATGCTATGGAGTGCCTTCCATATGTAAGATGATGCAGAAAGAATGTACACATTTACACCTTTAACAATGTTGGAGCTACATATTTGCTGAATTCTGCTGAAGACACCAAATACAATTCTACATGTATGCTCTCAGATGGAGATCTTTATTTTGGTGCTTAGCAAGCACCAATAGCTGTATCATTAAAAGTTAGAATTTTTCTTTTTTTTTTAATTTTTTTATTTCCACTTTCTACTAGTCTACAGGCGGCACTTCATTGTTTGTACCCAAAGCCAATTGTAAAGTGGTAGAGAGTAGAGACCCCATGCATATTTTTGTGCAAACTAGGTAGTGATGGTAGTGATGAAAGAATTTAAAATAAAATGGTTATAATCAATGCAAGTATGATGTAACAGTACCGAAATGGTGCTTAATATATCCAAACGTCAAGATACTGATTTATCGATAGGCATTCTCAATGCGTACACTTAATGCTTTATTAACCTGTTCCCTACTAGAGTTTGCAATCCCCATTGTGTTGATACATGGGCCACCAGGTTTCTGTAGGCAATGGGTTAACACATTGTCAAAGTTACTGTGATCATCATGTTAGAATAATGTCTACAGTTCATTAGCCTTATAATTAACCTGTTGCTTGCAGGAACCGGGTGGGATGTGTACAAAGTCTACATGGATTTCAGAATCTTGAAGGGAAAGGGTTTATAACTCCTTGAAGAAACACTTGCCCAATTGCCCAGGGCAAGTGACAGTCAGACTCTTTAGGAAAAGTGGAAAGTACATGTAGCTGCCTGAATCGGGCAAGCAAAATCTGTATGATAATTAATAATAAATTCAGGTATAATGTACTATTGGGACAAGTGAACAGTTTCTTGGGACTGCATTCACTGCTTTTTTAAACTTTTTCCATAAGGGTTAATGATGGGGGGAAAGGGTTATCTAGCATCCTGGAAGGGCCCCCTGGCCCAAGGCCACTAAAATTAGTTTTTGGCCATCAAATTTAATTGATGCTAGATTCCACTGGCCTGAATGGGTAACCAAATATAACAGAACTTGGAATGATTTTCTTTGTTTGGGCTCACCAGATTAAGGTTCCTGGCTTATTACTACTTGCCTGATTGGGCAACAAAGCATTTGTTATATAACATTTTGACTTACTTTGTTTTCATCGCTGGCTGCTGGTGACAGAGCTCCCACCTCTTCCCTCATTATGTACTGCTGTATGATCCTAAGGACAAATATTTATAAATATTATACAGATTCATTTAGGCCAACTTTTACAAGGAATGGGGTAACACTTATGGGCCCCATTGCAGAAAGAGATACAATCAATTGTAAGTCAGATCATGTGTTCGAAATGCGCAATTCTGATTGGTTGAAATGCGCAAATTTTCTGACCTTCAACTGATTGTAACTTACAATCGAATGTATCTCTTTCTGCAACGGGCCATGATCTAACTGGTAATTGATTTTGCTATAACATGAATTCTCCTTAGACCCTAGCCAGAGTTTTTTAGGGACCAGTCCTTAATGGGTTAATAATCTTCCAGCAAAACATTTCATTTTAGGCTATTTAAAGGGATTAGGTATTTACTATCAGTAGATTGAAGGTGCAGTTGAGGCCCTTAAAGAATGTATCATCTGCATATTTGTGAATTTGTGCTTCGGGTCACCAATAAGTACCAGATTTCATTTGCTTGACTGGACAACAACAAAAAAAAAAACATGGTGCTACAACAAACCTATTGTGTATTTACCTCGCCATGGAAATCAATACTTTCAAACAACTTCCAAAGAAAATACAGGTAAATGAATAAACCTTTGACTTACTTGGATTTCTTCTGCAGTTCTTCAACCAGCTGGCTCACATGCTCCTGTAGGAACTCAATCTTCTCGCCTTTCTTCTGCAACTGCTTCTGTAGTCGCACGATACGATCCACCAACATAGCCTTGTCAATGCCAGGGAAGTCGTTGCCTCCTGCTATGGCAACTGTGTGGTCCTAAACGCACAAACAAAGGAAAAAGGTTGCAATTAGTAGAGTGTTGATTTAGGTCTTCTAATTCTTCTTCTGCAACTGCTTCTGCAGTCGCACGATATGATCCACCAACATAGCCTTGTCAGAGCGTGAACATTTGTTGCCTCCTGCTATGGCTACTGTGTGGTCCTAAACACACAAACAAAACAGTTGACTAAACCACAAGTTAACCCCCTTCTGTCTGTTCAGCATCTGTTCTGCAGCCAGCACCAGTGACATGATACGATCCACCAACATCGCCAAGTCAATCAAAGCTTGGGAAGTACATGTAACTGCTGCTATGGCTACTATGTAGTCCTAAAACACACAGACAAATATCCAAATGAAAGCATTTATGATTGAATTGAATTGAGTGGTGAATTTTATCTTTTGTCAAATCTTTAGCAACAGGTGCTGTAATACGACAATACGATCCAAGAAACAGAATTATTTGTCCATTGGAAGTCCTTGCCTCCTGCTTTGGCTACTGTGTGGTCCCAGACACACAAACCATCAAAGGAAAGTGGATATGAAATGAATTTAAGGGAGTGGTTCAGTGCTGAAGAACTGTATCTTCCCTCGGTTCTTCTGTAATGTTTTTCTGTAATCTAACAATACTATCCACCAACATAGCCTTCTTAACCAATGGCCTACTTATACCTGGTGGGTCCTGTAATACCTCTATGGGGACTGCTAAAATCTTACCTGCCCTGACTGAGGGGAGTCGTCATGCCTGCCTATGCTGCCACCGCCGCTGCTGCCCGACGACACATGGTTTGGGCCGCCACCATTGAGGGCAGTGTTTCCCAGCGTGTCGAGGGAGCCGGTGGAGCTTGTGCGCGACTCTGAGCTGAAGTTATCCTTATTCATCCCATGGTTCGATCCGTCACCTTCCAAGGATTCAATCTTCTTCTTGGCGTGGTGAAGCTGGCGTGTCAAATCCTATGGATTCAATGAAAAGAAAATCAGAACTGGATTTGTCTGTGCCAATATTTATAACATTCAGCTGTTTATGATAAGACCACAATTAGAAGCAATAAATAGCAAGGAAAGAGTTGTTAGTTTCTAAATTTTCCATCGTTCGATCCGATCCCCGCCAGGGATTCAACCCTTCTGGCATGTGGAAGGTGGCATGTTACGTCCTGTATTCAAAACCAACATGGAAACATAGATACACAACTTATGATGTGAGAATGCAACTATCTCAAAGTTGTCCTCCGCTTAAGTTGTCTCTTCCTGAATGTAGATCTAAAGAACCTCATTTCGAAGCAATGTAATTTTTCACAGAGAATCCAAACATGATGATATGATTAGCATGGATCTTTATCAGTCAGGAATGTTTTTGTTTGTACTTGTACATTATCCTGCCACTTCTTACCTTCAGATTTGCAGCATTTTTTCTCTTGAGCGTCTTGGTCTCGTCTTTGGCATCTTCCAGCTGAACGTTGAGTTGGTCCAGAGCTTTAGTCTTCTCCCCTAGTCTAGCAGACAGGATTGTGACTTCTCTCTCCCTGTACTGCCTCTCTTGGTTCAGATCTGCTGTCTGATCAAAACAAATAAAGACCAAAAAGCTAATTTTGTGGCTAGGCTCTCTGATTTAACCTAGCATCATTCAGATCTGAATCAAATATTCTAGCTTTAGTTGGTCCAGAGCTTTAGTCTTCTCCCCTCGTCTGGCAGACAAGATTGTGACCTCTCTCTCCCTGTACTGCCTCTCTTGGTTCAGATTGGCCGTCAATCAAAACAAATATAGATCAAAAAGCACATTTACAGCGAGGGTCCCTGGTTCAACCTAGCGTCCCACGGGTCTGAATAAAAACAGAATGCATTGCTCTCAACGGAGCAGAAAGTACATGTACGTGTGTGTCCGATCACTGAGGTAATAATGTAAAGCGCTTAGAGATGATAACCAATGATCATAACTTGGTGCTATATAAATCTCAACATTATTATCATTATTATCTCTGTTACAATATCCTTCACCACTTGTCTACTATTTAAATGTAGTGAACGCTACAGAAGAGGGGTAATCATAGCTTTGTGCATATTATAAATGCTAGAATGCTCCATATTTCACTTACCAGCTGTGAAACGTCTGATTTTGCTTCTTCAAGGTCTGCCTTCAGGTTCCTGCACTCCTCAGTGAAACTGTCAACCTGTATGGGCAGAATGAACACACAATCATCAAATGTTGCACGATCAAAATGAACACACAATCATCAAATGTCACACAATCAGAATGAACATACAATCATCAAATGTCACACAATCAGAATGAACATACAATCATCAAATGTCACACAATCAGAATGAACATACAATCATCAAATGTCACACAATCAGACTAAACATACAATCATCAAATGTCACACAATCAGAATGAACATACAATCATCAAATGTCACACAATCAGAATGAACATACAATCATCAAATGTCACACAATCAGAATGAACACACAATCATCAAATGTCACACAATCAGAATGAACACACAATCATCAAATGTCACACAATCAGAACGAACACACAATCATCAAATGTCACACAATCAGAATGAACATACAATCATCAAATGTCACACAATCAGAATGAACACACAATCATCAAATGTCAAAAAATCAAACGAGTAACATTTACCTTAGCACTGAGTGATTTGTTTTGAGAGTGAAGTATTGCTAATAAATATTATATTAATTAACACAATTGCAGAAAATATAATTTGTTTACATAAATTTCAGAAAAATTGTCTTTACAGTAAACAGGTAACATTTACCTGTGCACTGAGTGATACGTTTTGAGAGTGGATTGTTGCATTCTTAGCAGTCATCTTCTCTGTAAACTGAAGGAGCTCTGATTCCTTCTGACGACTCCTCTCCAGCTCTGACTCTCGATCGATCTCATCTTCTTTCCTTGTCTCAATGCTCTGCTCTAGACGCTCAACACTCTGTTGGGAGCTATAAGTGAAAAAAAAAGAGATAATAATAATAATAATAATAATTGTCCATTTTTATATACACTCACAACATTATTACCTTGGCTTTAGCTGAGCAGCCTTATTCAGGTACTCTATCATTTCAAGGAATACATTCCTGCCAAGTACCCATTTACTACACCTGGGTTGAGAGCAGCAAATGTGGATGAAGTGTCTTGCTGAAGTACACACGTGCCGCAGCTCGGAATCGAACCCACGACCTTTGTGTTTAAAGACGAAGGCCCGAACCAATATACCATGACACTCCCCATAATAAAATAACAACAATGAGAAATTGATCTTAAGAAGCTTACTCAGAGTGATGTCATTTGAATGACTTATCTTGTGGGACTTTCTTTTTGAGTTTGTTTGGAATATTAATCCCGAGGGACTTACTCATCGAGTTGTCTTTTGAGATGCTTCAGTTCATCCATCTGCTTGACCAGCTTCCGGTTCTCTTCTTTCTGTGAATTGAGAAGACCCTTGAACTGTGTCAGAAGACCCTCCGTGTGGAGGCGTTCATCCTCTAGGCATTTACTCTGTCAATGATAGAATGTGAAACAAAGTTGTTTATTTGCTAATCCTCTAGGCATTTACTGTCAATTAGAGACTGGTTTTTGTTACAGCCACTAAAACAAATAATTTCTGTGAGTTGAGTAGACCCTTGAACTGTGTCAGAAGACCCTCCATGTGGAGGCGTTCATCCTCTAGGCATTTACTCTGTCAATGAAAGAATGTGATACAAAGTTAATATAGTTTCTTTGCTAATCCTCTAGGCATTTACTGTCAATTAGAGGCTGTTTTTGTTACAGCCATTAAAACAAATCATTTCTGTGAGTTGAGTAGTCCCTTGAACTGTGTTAGGAGCCCTTCGGTGTGGAGTCGTTCATCCTCTAGACATTTACTCTGTCAATGATAGAATGTGAAACAAAGTTAATATAGAATGTTAGTTTATTTGCTAATCCTCTAGGCATTTACTGTCAATTAGAGGCTGTTTTTGTTACAGCCACTAAAACAAATCATTTCTGTGAGTTGAGAAGACCCTTGAACTGCGACAGAAGACCCTCAGTGTGGAGACGTTCATCCTCTAGGCATTTACTCGTCAATGATAGAATGTGAAACAAAGTTAATAGAGAATGTTAGTTTCTTTGCTAATCCTCTAGGCATTTACTGTCAATTAGAGGCTGTTTTTGTTACAGCCACTAAAACAAATAATTTCTGCGAGTTGAGTAGTCCCTTGAACTGGGTTAGGAGCCCCTCGGTGTGGAGTCGCTCATCCTCTAGACATTTACTCTGTCAATGAAAGAATGTGAAACAAAGTTGTTTATTTGCTAATCCTCTAGGCATTTACTGTCAATTAGAGGCTGGTTTTTGTTACAGCCACTAAAATAAAACATTTCTGTGAGTTGAGTAGACCCTTGAACTGTGGCCCTCGGTGTGGAGGCATTCATCCTCTAGGCATTTACTCTGTCAATGATAGAATGTGAAACAAAGTTAATATAGAATGTTAGTTTCTTTGCTAATCCTCTAGGCATTTACTGTCAATTAGAGACTGGTTTTTGTTACAGCCACTAAAACAAATCATTTCTGTGAGTTGAGAAGACCCTTGAACTCTGTCAGAAGACCCTTAGTGTGGAGACGCTCATCCTCTAGACATTTACTCTGTCAATGAAAGAATGTGAAACAAAGTTAATATAGAATGATAGTTTATTTGCTAATCCTCTAGGCATTTACTGTCAATTAGAGACTGGTTTTTGTTACAGCCACTAAAACAAATCATTTCTGTGAGTTGAGAAGACCCTTGAACTGCGACAGAAGACCCTCAGTGTGGAGATGTTCATCCTCTAGGCATTTACTCTGTCAATGATAGAATGTGAAACAAAGATGTTTATTTGCTAATCCTCTAGGCATTTAATGTCAATTAGAGGCTGGTTTTTGTTACAGCCACTAAAACAAATCATTTCTGTGAGTTGAGAAGACCCTTGAACTGCGACAGAAGACCCTCAGTGTGGAGATGTTCATCCTCTAGGCATTTACTCTGTCAAAATAGAAGATGATACAAAGCTCAAATAAAAAGTTTCTTTCTGTGCACTTGGTTTGTGTTACAGCCACTCGAACATTTATGTGAATTGAGCAAAACCTTGAACTGTATCAGAACTCAGAAGCCCCTAAGAGTGGAGTCACTCAACCTTCCCATGTCAATAATAGAAGGTGATATAAAACTGAAATAAAATATGTTGGAAGCCTTTCTCTGTATAGTTTCTGATCCTATATGCCGTCTTTTTAAGGAAAATGTGTTATTCTAGCTGGAAACGGAAAGGAAAATTGTATCAATACATTTGATAGAAGAGCATGAAAAATATATATATTGCAACCATACCTTGACCTGTAAGGAGTCTAACTCTGCAATGGAATCATGATGAGCTTTCTTCAGAGCATCCAACTCCCTCAGGCGACTGTTATGCATCTGCAGGTGAAGATGAATAAGAAGTATCAAATTGAATTGAAGTGCATATTAAAATTTAGGCCAGTATCTATCAAAACAAATTAAATCATATCACTGTCATGATCAATCTTTAATCAAGACTTTCTATAAACTGGGGTTAAAGGGGTAGTACAGTTTTGGTAAGGCTGAACTTTAGTAACCAAACCTGGACAGTAACATTATAAACTAATAGTTATAACTCCACCATGCTCGAAAGGTATACAAAATTACAAACGACTAAGTAAAAAGCCCGTTATCATTCAAAAAGAGCCATTAAAACACAAGAGGGCGCTTTCTAAAAAGGCATTGGTTTCAACCATTTTCCATACAAAAATATGCATGTGATGTTTTATTGAAATAATGATTAAATAGAGAGATCATCAAAAACTTTAAAAAAAACACTTTTGACAATTTTTGAAAAAGTGCAAGCATTTTTTTTATTTTTTGAAAAAATCATCTTATTATTTGGGCCCCAAATAATTATAAGATCAGATATATTTATTGATATTTCAGCCATTTCTGGGTCGATTGTGACCAAATAAAGTTTATTCTGCCATTAAAATTGCATGTTCTCTCAAATTCAACACTCAGTTTTTCATTACCTCACAAAAAAATTGTGATGTGCAGTGCCCTCTCTACCAAAACTAAACTACCCCTTTAAACAAAACTTAGAAGCTAATCACAACTTACTCAGAAGTTAAACAATCTTAAGATGGGACTTGGTCACGACTTTAGAACACAGGGCTCATTTTATAGCATGAGCACAGTAAAATCAATGCTAGAAATTAACCTGATTTCCTTCTGGCCAAATCGGGAAAGTAAAAACAAGATTTTTCAAATTCCAGTGGCCCACAACATAGAAAAACATTACAAATTATGTTATATTTAGTTGCCCATTCAGGCCAGTGGAATTATTAAGCATCAATCAATTGTGGTAGCCCGAAGCCGATTGTAAGCAACCCCGTGTGCTAGTTTTGAGCATTGGTAAAAAGTACCGAAACTAGAACCACATACCTCCATCTGGTCTTCCTTTTCCCGGAATTGTAGCTTGAGTTCCTCTTCCTTCTCCTTCAGCTGGATGTCCAGAGAATTGGACCGGATCTCCTCAGATTCCTACATCAGGAAAGAAACAAGTTTTAAGTCAAACGGTTCTCAAGATATCGTGAGAACGAAAAATGGGATGGACGGATGCTGGTACGGACTGACGGACTAGTACGGACAACCCAAAAACATAATGCCTCCAGCTACTTCATAATAAAAAAAAAACTTTTAAGTGGCTAATTCTCAAAATTACCAGTATTTAAATAGCAATTCAAACTTTGTTTTTAGCTAACATGATCAGCAATCATCCCTAGAAGCACTTTACATTAATTAGTAATGATTCTAAACAACTTGACCTTCGATTTGAGCGTTTGATAGTGAGTTATCATAGCATATATTGAAAATTTACCTGATAAGTGCTGATCATTTCTTGGCAGTTTTTCCTGATCTGCTCTGTCTCCTCTTTAGCCTCCACCAATCTATGCTCAGTCTTGGCCAGCTTTGTCTTTGTCTCCTGATTGTGTTCAATGAAAAAAATACATTTAAAAATGATAATGCTATTAATTATTATTATTATTATTATAATTCAAAAAAATTAACATAATAATAATTATTATAATATTCATAAAGGGCACAATGGTGCATGTACATGTATGAAATGCATGCAACACAATGAACAAAATATCTCAGTTATCAGGAAATTCTCTAATTAGTTTGTCAGGAAATATGCAAATATCTGTAAATTATCTGGGAGCCTCCTGCAGGATCAGGGAGACTCAGCAGCTCTGCGAGTATACCTTGTGCAGGGCTCAACACTAGCGCTTGCTTGCTTGCCCAGGGCAAGTAAAATTTGGCGTTGGGCAAATGAAATTGCATAAATTACGTATTTTGCTTGCCCGTTCGGGCAACTAACCAATTGTTCAACTATGAGAGAACAGTGTAATTTCATGTGCATATCCAATATAGAAGTGAGAGGGTAAGTACATGTTATATTGGGGCAAGTACAATTTCAAAATTTATGATTTTATTTTACGAACGGGCTAGTACAGGAAAAAGTTAGTGTGGAGGCTTGCCTTGTGACTCTCAAGCTCTGTCTTGAGTTTGTTCTGTGCCCACTTGACTTTGATGGCAGCGGACGATACATCATCACTCATCTGCTCAATGTCTCTCTTCAGTCCAGTGATCTCTAAATCCTGCAGTGTACATGTAAAAGAAAATAATGAAGAGACTTGTCAAATATATTTTCTCAATGGTCCATTTTCAAACAGACTCTTGTTGAAGTATACAACAAATGTGTACATTACATCTCACACCTGCTCTTCTCCAACATAGCTGTCTCCAAACCCTGAGATATTTAGAGAAGTTTTAAGAAAGACTTTTGATAAAGTCCAATCAATTTGTAATACATTCTGAGCTCACTAGACTCTCATTCAATTCAACAAGAATATATTTGTTTGTTTGTTTGTTTGTTTTATTTAACCACAGCAATAAAAACTCGCTATCAACCCACTGATCTCCAAATCCTGGAATGTTTAGAAAAAAGGAGAGACTTGTCACAAAGTCATATAAATGTTTAATATATTCTTAGCCCACTGGACTATGAGACCATATACGTGTGCTTCATGATAACCTTCACATGGAGGTCAGCCATAAGTTTAACCCTATCTGCCTTGAGCTGTTTGTTGTGCAATAAAATGACCTCTAACACCTGACCCTTGAGATGACCTTTAACCCCTGACTTCATCCATTCTATACAATTATTTTTAGACTAAAGATTTTATGAATGTGTTTCTACTGTTTCAAGATTACCTTAGCATCTATGTCAGCCATAAGTTTAGCCCTGTCTGCCTTTAGCTGTTTGTTGTGCGACGAAATGACCTCTAACCCATGACCTTTGAGATGCTCTCTAACCTCTGACCTCATCCCTTCTATACTATTTCTATACCAGTATTTATAGACAGTTTTCCAACAAATTTGATGAATGTGTTTCTACTGTGATTACCTTAGCATCTATGTCAGCCATCAGTTTAGCCCTGTCTGCCTTTAGCTGTTTGTTGTGTGACGAGATGACCTCTAACCCTTGACCCGCATCCCTCCTCCTCCTCTCCACCTCCTCCTTGGCCTTCTTCAGATCCAGGTTCTCCTTCTCACTCTTGGCGTAGCGGATCACCATGTTCTCCTTCTCCTTCACCGCCTCTTCGTACATGTGCTTCACCTGTGGATGAATGGCAAAAACAAGTGTATAATAATAATAATAATAACATTATGATAAAAATAATAATACTGGTTTCTTATATAGCGCTAATCACAAGGTATCATAGTGCTTACAAATATTACAATACATGAAAATAACAACAATGCATACAAAAATAACAAATCAAGGAAAGGGAAGAATTAGAAGTGTCTTTTAAAGGTAAGTACATGAGCAATTTGTCTAATGTGCTGTGGTAGAGCATTCCATGATACAGAAGCCAAAAGTGAATCTTTTATCAACCAAAACAAAACAAGATCTTGGGAAGACAAGTTTGGAAGTGTCAGTCACGGAACAAAGATTGCAAGCATGTTAAAGTGAGAGCATGTTATTTAAATAGAAGGGTGATATTTCATGGAGAATTTTATACATAACAAAATTACAAACAATTTTTGAACTGAATACGTTGCAAAGGTGATGTATGTATTTATAAGGAATTGGACTCTTGCGGAATGTGAACCCATGAGTGAACCCTAGGCTACATGATTTCAGTTTCAATTTACATTAATTTCCAAAGAAAATTTCAAGAATTATTTTAAACATAGGGGAACTGACACAATTATCAAAAGAAAGTTAACTGATCAAAACAGAAAAGGATGTAATAATGAGATACAGTAAATTATGTTTGGGGAAGTGGAGAAATGGAGAATGAAGTACAGGGCAATAGATTGTGGATATTGCTATTCATAGACCAGCTCTCTTTAGTACTGATCCATGTAAAATATGGGACTAAAACACACAAAGAAGGTCCACCCACTATTAAACTTTTCATCAACCTGGACTAGTTTTGATACAGACAATATATATGAGTCATATCCATACAATATGTACATTATATACTGAATGCAGGTTTCCTTCAAAAGTTAACCTACTCAAATACTTAAGGGGAAACAAATAACTACTTGACCTGACCAGCTGATCTTTTACTAGGATAAAAAAAACATGTACTAATATCTGATTTCATACTCCCTTATTATAATGTATCTTGTTTCAAAGAAAATCATAACTGACATTATTTATTTTCTACCCCCTTAAAATATCATTCTTTATTTTGTTTCAAGCAAATCATAAAACTTGGCAAATGCAACAGTGTGCTGTATGACAACAGCATTGCTAAGGATGGTTGATGTTATCAACACTCTATATCAACAAAATGCAACGAATTTGCCTAAGCAAACATGTTAAGTATATAATGCCACACTGCGATGAGTCATAACGATTAGCATGTTGTCCTTCAGTGAACCCAAACAAACATCTAAGAATGTACAATATGTACATGTTTGTAGGGAGGGACAATGGTGTACACAGGCAAGCATGCATCCCAGAGATTTAGTTCATGCTAATGTTTACTTGCCGGGTCGGGCAATCAGGCAATTGGGCAAGGGCTAGTGTCAAGTCCTAATTGAATAAATTCTATATTATATTATTTAGTATATATTATTTTCAGCAGTTTTTGTCGTCATTTATATTCTATGTTCACATTGTCGCTTGGAAACACGTTAACTGGTAATCAACTACTACCCTGCAAGTTTGTTGGCAGACATGCAGAGCCCTGCAATATTCAATTGCCCAGTCAGGCAAGAATATTTTGACATTAATGTAATTTTGGTGGCCATGTAGCCATTGGCCAAGGTATCAGTGCAAATATTAAGTCTTCTTCTTCATTTAGTTCTTGAGCTATAAATGTTTCAATTATTTACAAATGGCCACATACAGTCAAACCTCACTATGAAGACCAGCAAATGTAGATATATCAAAATGTCTTTTTTAGCAGGTTGCCTTCATACAACTTTTGGGTTATGTTATCTATGTTGTAGGGCAACAAGAATAGTGGGTTTTAGGGGCAGGTGGTCGTTACAGACAGGTGATCACTAGAGTCTGAAGTCTGAAATACTCCTGACGATGGACAGTCAACCTGCTTGAAATGTTGAGCCCCCCCCCCCCAGGACTAAAATCCTTGACTCCTTATAGGACTCTTCTAGGACTACAAGCTCAAGAAAGAATACCAACAGTCCTTTCTAGGACTACCCCAGACAGAAATGCAGTCTTTTTCAGGGCTTTCCACTACATCCCTTTCTTAAATTGTGCTACCACAAGCCTAAGTACATCACCATGGAAATTGATACTTATACAGTGGACCCTCTTTATAAGGAGCTCTGTTATATTGAGGTACCTGATAAAGCAGGGTAATTTCACAGGTTCAGGATATGTATTTTATTTGTTAAGCCCTGATGCAATGAGATATCTGATCTGGGCCCGTTGCAGAAAGAGATACAATTCATTGTAAAGTCACAATTAATTTGAAATCAGATCATGTGACTAAATGCGCAAATCTCATTGGTTCAAATGTGCATTTGTCTGACTTGCAATTAATTGCAATGTTGCAAACGATTGCAACTGTTCCTACCATAATGCTATTATGAGGTATAGTCAATGGGCCGAAGGTGCTCGTTATAATGAGGTTTCACTGTAAGAACAACATGGAATCTGAACATACCTGGTCGATTCTCTGCACCATCTCAGTTTGCAGCTTGCTGATGGCCTTCTTCGCTGCTGTGTCATGTGACATCTGCCGTTCCTTAGCAACAGCTATCTCCTTCTTCCGCTGATCTACTTCCCTCTCCAACTGCAATGAAAGAAAGTAATGGTTGTGATTGTAACGTCCTTTGTAAAGCAACAGTTCTTTAAATAGCATGTTGATGAATTCATACACAAGTGGTATTTGCAGTTTGGTAGCCCGCTTGGCAAATAAGTTAATCAACTATCCAACTATCAACTATTTTATGAAATACTGTAAAATGTATTCTACATATTCCCATACTAGTTAATAATGTAAGAATAAGAATAATATAATATTACAACACCTTAGAATGTTCTCTTAATGTGATTGGTCGACATCAAGTCACATGACATCCAGTAGAAATGGTATATTGCACAATCTCAGAGAGATCTGCCCGTGCTATAGAGCCTTTTCAATACGCTTCACAATAAGTAGTACAAATCAAGGGCAAAGTTTATCAAATTGGACATCAGTTTTCTCTTTTTTTCACTAGGTAAACAGCGTTCTTTATTTCTAGGAAACTTTCACACATCTTTCACAAGAATTTCATGATGATATTGGTTTATGATTTAATTCTCTAATTTATATTTTTAGAACAAATTATTCCAAAGTTAACCCATCAAGGACGGAGTCCCACTTATTTGTGGGTTGGTAGTCCTACACTTCAGCAAGAAGATACAAAGTTATATAAAGTATACAAGGAGAAAGAGCATTAAATTTCTCTATTTCTAGAGCCCTATTTTGTTACTCTACCTGCTTTAGTTATTTTGTAATGATTTTTATTATTGCATAAATTTCTATAATTTTGGAAAATCCTTAGATTGGCAACACATAGTGATATTTTAAAAACAGATTTTGGCATTCAAATTGGCAACTTTGCGGCAAAGTCACTAAATATTTGTCTTAAATTGTATTTACTAAATATTTTCCACCTATTTTTACGTCATCAAAAGGTCTAAAAATATTAGGAGTTTCCAATTTGTATCGGAAAACAATGATAAATTTTGCCTTCAAACAGCTCTCGTCCTTGATGGGTAAAAATGGATCACTTAGTTTGACCAACTCGATTTGATTTTGCAATTAACCCCTAGACTACGGGAACCGAGTGGGTTGTGTACAAAGTCTATGGAGATTTTAGAAACTCGTAGGGAACGGGTTAACATGCATTTCCATCTATAGACCCTAGCCCAAGTATATTCAGGACCAGTCATAAATGGGTTAATGGAGAGTCCTGAGGAGAAGGTATATACCTCTTTTATGCGAACAAGATGAACTCTCTGAATGGCATTAGATTCCCTCTTTGCATCTGCTGCAACCTGCTTACTTTCCTGATCCTTACCAGACTGCTGGTGGGATTTAGCCTGCATGGTAACCTGCAAACTGGCAAACGAAAATACAAATCATTTTGTAAAAAGAGGCATGATTTCAAATGATCCTTGCATTGACGAAAGATGTTGATAACTGGATTATGGACGATAATTCCAACACCCTCCTACAGAAAATAAATTTAAGTTTCACATCATGTCAATTTGTAATAGATTTTGAATATTGCTGTACGACGTTTTATCACAATAATAAAAGTGGGGAAACAGAGTAGGTTGCTACACTGCGGATTGACATTTTGAACTACATGTACATGTAGGCTAATTTGTTGCAAGCACAACATAACACTGAGCAAGTGTGTCAGTGCGCAGTGTGTTCTCAAAATGGCACCACGCATCTGATTTTGATTTATGAATCAAATTACCTTTAATTTAGTACATGCTTGTAAAATGAGGAAATGAGCCTTACCTCTGTAACTCAGCTTGGGCATGACAGTACTTCTTCTTCCACTCATCAATCTGCTGCATCATCCTCCTCTTATCATCTCCTGCAAAGTCCTCCGACTCCTCCTCCTGCTCCTCCTCCTCTTCTATTCTTGACTCGCTTGGTTCCAGTGTCCGATTTCCTTCATCATCATCCAACTCAGCTGCTAATTCCGACAATAAATCATCTTCGGTATCGTCACCCGCTTTTGAGTCTGCCCTACTTCCGCTAGCGCTATGAACATCTTCCCTGCTTGCTGAAGGCAGCGTTTGGTTAGGATTTGATAATGCCGTGTCTGAATTTTCCTGATTTGTCTGTTGTTCTACATGTAGATGAACAGCTTCATCCGCGGGCACAGATTCTGTTGAGGATACTGGTTCTGGACCACCTTTGGGGGAACTTGTGACTATTGGTGGGGGATCTAATGCGGAATGTTGAACTTGGTTCCCTTTGGTACTATTATCAAGGTGTGGATGTGATGTTGTGTTTTCTGAAAGATTGGAAGATACCGCTTGACCAGGAACGTTCGACTCTTCCTCTGCTGCTTCTTCTGCTATTTCAACGCTCCCTCCATCGCTGCTTATTCTCTCATCAAACACTGCTGGTTTGGAGGCTACCTCACCTGAATCTTTAACCGGAGGTGCACTTGAATCATCTTCTACTGAGGATTTCCCATTGACATTTGATTCACTATCTGTTATCATTTCACAATCATCCTCGTTACTTGGTGTTTCAGGTCTTTTTAGCATGTCTGAAGGGTCACCATCTGGAGTGGCTGACTCTGCTGCATACGAGTCACAACCATCATCTAGACCTATATTGTCTCCCTCCAATTCACTCTGAGGTTCACATACCTTTTCTATGTGTTCCGTACTACTATCAATTTCTGGAATTTCCTTTTCTGGATTGTCTTGGCCTGTCCTGGTTTCTCTAACGTCTCCTTCCCTTTCATGACTTTGTTGGTCAATGTTTTCTTGGGAAGACTTGTCAATACTCTCACCATATTGCTGGACCTCATTGTTATTCTGATTTGCATTTTCTGTGCATAAATCTTTCATTCCAACTCCATCTAATAAAGCAGATTCACAATGCTCCTCTGGTAAGTGATCACCCTCATGTGTCTCAGGCTTGGGCGAATCCCCACAGGATTCTGAACTCCCATTCACTGCTCCTGACGATTCAAGCACTTCCGACGTTGAGCCATTGCTGTCGTTGCATTGAATGTCACTTGATGACCCCGTCCCTGCATCATCAACCTCCGCCATTTTACCAGGCACTAAAAGGTTCTCCCTGTATAGAAAAATATTAAAATACAAAGATGTGCATTTTGTTACTTTTTTTAAAATCTAATATCAAACTGATCAATTATAATCTTTAAGTTCCTCAATAAAATTGTAATATTTACTAAAATTTAGTAAAAAATATGCCTCTAGAGA
Source organism: Echinarachnius parma (assembly GCA_037951105.1). Taxonomy (NCBI): domain Eukaryota; kingdom Metazoa; phylum Echinodermata; class Echinoidea; order Clypeasteroida; family Echinarachniidae; genus Echinarachnius; species Echinarachnius parma. The sequence goes on from JBAMJV010005462.1 coordinate 28,729, forward strand.
CTAGTATAATACTAAGCACATGCACTAACTGTTAAACACTATTAACAGGACAGGGAAATTTGATTTAGAACTAGGTCTACATTCTTCACCTTTTTTGGCATTGCAATTTGGTGTTCTTAATTAGGGAAAGTTTCCCAATTCATTAATGTGCAATGAATAAATCACTGAGAGAAGTGTTGCGCAAACTAAATGCGCAAACCTGATTGGTAAAAGACAAGAGGTGAAGAGTCGAGACAATTAGACCAGAGCTTCGTTTCATAAAACACTTGCAATTGTTGTGTCCAATTATTGCAACTATTATGTCAATAGCCAATCAGCGTGGAGCATTTTAGTTATTGCCATGGTATTGGTAGTTACAATAATTGAAGCTTACAACAATTGCAAGTGTTTTATGAAAAGGGCCACAGTTGTGTTTTCTGAATTGCGATCAATTGAAACTTTGCAATTAACATGATTAATCACAACTCTGCAATTAATCACAACTCTTTACGCAACACCTATGACCTAGCACCTCCTGCAGTTTACTTTAAATTTAATGTCAATGATTGAGCTTGAGGCAAGCGCTGCAGGCGCAATTCCCAAGCCAAGCAGCATAATATCGCAATCACAGACACACACACGCTGACACTTTCACTTTACAGAACAGATCCACAGACCACAGCCCAGGCCCAGCCCAGGGCACAGGCACAGTGGTCAGTGTCATCATGTCAGACTCAATAATTTGATTGAAATTGTTTACAGTTACACAATTACAAAAGGTAGAATACGGTTACAAAACAACTATAGCTACTATACCATCCAAGTTGACAGGTCAAAAGATAAGTAGATCTAAATTTTCGGGCAATCGGGGATTCGACGATCCAGAGGAAAGGAGATGGGGAAGATCTGGCGACCAGCTGTCATGTTGTTCCGCTACGTGTTCGAATTGACTACAATTAATTGTGTTCACAAAATATACCCTGCAATGCATATTGCATGCAGCTAGTATACGTATTACATGCGCATGCGATATGCGTACACCACCACTGCATGCATAACACACACAGCAGAGCCTATCTAGCCTTATGACAAGTCGTTTGTGACGTCAACCATATAATTTTTCTGATTTCAGTTTCAGTTTTTATTTCTGCATTTTCCATACACAATAACAAAGATAACAATATGAATACATTTTAGCAATATAATAATAAGTAATACAAGTAGTAATTCACAAATAAATAAATATAAGTAATCAAAAGAATATTTCAAATAGAATTTGAAGAGAAAGGAAAGGGGGAGAATAAGATAAGATAAGATAAGAAAATTTATATTATTGGTCTTCAAACATTATACATGTTATAAAGAAATGTGTCATCCACTGGCAAATGGAAAAGAAGGCAATAATAACAATAATGCACTCCATTACAATGAATTATAACAATTTCAAAGAAAACCAACATACAAAGACATTTACTTGTAGGAATGGACTAATGAACTTTATACAATATTGCATATACCATTATGTAATTAAATTCTTCCAAAAAGCAGTTGACTATAGGCTAATGAACTTCACTCACTATGTCATTAAAAACTTTCATAATCCTTAAATACTGTGTAAAGGAGAACTAAGAAACAAGGTGGCATACACATTTTAATTAGTATAGTATGTGAATAATTAGCCTCTTTTTATTTCATTCTGAAAGTGAAACTTATATTTCAAAAAACACTTGTGTATTTAATAATTAAATGTGGTATTAAAAATGTAAATTACTTTAATGTCTTCTGAAATATTTCAACAAATGGCAATGGCAAAAGGCAAGAGAAGACAATAAAGAGAATGCAGAAGAACAATCATTATTGTAAGCAGACAGTGGCGTAGCTACAGGGGGCACGGGGGGCACGGGGGGCACGGGGGGGGGGGGCTGAAGTCTTTCCCCAACATTTTCACTTGACAAGCAAACAAAACAAATTGTTTAGTCAAAAATAGCACGATTTTGCCCAAATATGAGACGATTTTGGTTGAGTTTTGGTGTAGAGGGCGCTACACAAAATATTTTGTTGTGAGATAATAAAAAACTGAGAGTCAAATTCGAAAGAGCATACCATTTTAGTGACAGAATAAATTTTATTTGATCAAAATCGGTTCAGAAATGGCTTAAATATCCATAAACAGCAATTTGTAATAAATGTGGGGCCCCACATTGATTCGATAATTTTGAACAAGCCGTTAAAAACAAATTTGTTAATGCTTCCTCTTTTCAAAAATTTACAAAAGAGGTTGTTAAATAGTTATTGATTATCTCTCTATCTAATCACTATTTCAACAAAACATCACATGCACAATATTATATTTAAAATGGTTGAAACCGATGAGTGTTTAGAGAGCGCCCTCTTGAGTTGTAACGGCTCTTTTTGAATGATAGCAGGCTTTTTACTTAGTCATTTGTAATTGTCTATACCTTTCGAGCATGGAGTTATAACTATTAGTTTGTAATGTTATAGTGCAGGTTTTGGTAACTAAAATACAGTTTGATTAAAACTGTACTCTCTTTACCAGAACTCAACTATCACTCTAAAATATGCATTGCATGGCACAGCTCGAATGTTCCCGAATATTGATATCATTTTGCTCGAAGAACATTACTTTGCCCAAAAAGCTGCCTGGGAGTCATTAGGTTGAAAAATATTTTCTGCCGCCCCCCCCCCCCCCCCCCCCCCTCACACCACCTTCCCAAATCTTGAAATTATGGGTGTGCCAAAGTACAACATTTTGCCTACTATAGTACTACTACTACTACTACTACTACTACTACTACTACTACTACTACTACTACTACTACTACTACTACTACTACTACTACTATACTAATACTACATGTATATATATACTACTACTACTACTACTACTACTACTACTACTACTACTACTACTACTACTACTACTACTACTACTACTACTACTACTACTACTAATAATACTACTACTACTACTACTACTACTACTACTACTACTACTACTACTACTACTACTACTACTACTACTACTACTACTACTACTACTACTACTACTACTACTACTACTACTACTACTACTACTACTACTACTACTACTACTACTACTACTACTACTACTATATACTACCACTACTACTACTACTACTACTACTACTACTATAGTCCGTGGGCCAGAGGGGTCTACCGGTGACCCCCCTATGATCCTCCGACTTGGGTGTCATTTTGTTCATTGATATGTCTAATGTTAGAAACAAAATGTTCCCAAGAAAAAAACTCATTTGCACTATGTTTTTTTACTACTTTTTGGGAGGTATGTAAAAATAGCACATTTTTTGCTGCATTTCTTAGGGTTGGTAAAAATAGAGATTGCATTAAATGCTCTCATTTCATAATGGCTAGGTCTGTAACGACTAAACTTTGCTGATACATATGTTTACATAAGCATAATACACAGACAAAGTTTCATGGTCAAAGTTGATTGGCTTCATATAATTATGGCGTCATCAAATTTGCATATGAAAAATCATGGACTTTTCCTTGAACAAAACGGTCAAAAAAACAATGTTCATTAGTACAGTTTATTTTTTTCACCATGAAAATGATGATAATGAGCTGAAACTTATGTTGTCTATTTCTAAAAGTATATTAAGATCAGAAATGGTGTTATTCTTTGAATATGATGTACAAAAGTGAAATTTTTGATTACGTAATCACCATGCGTCATATGAGTTTTAAGGCATTATGATGGCCATGTTGTGTAGGGCCCAAGTGAATACATATTGCTTCCTCTTTGATTTCTTTATTCGAGAACCAATCACTCTCATATTTAGCACGCATGTAAAACTAGTAGGGCTCTATAGTTTGCAATAAGTAAAATTTCAAAAGGTCATCATATGAGGGCGCTATTTACTAAATTTTGATAAAAACATACAAAATCCTATAAATTCGGATAACAATTGTTTTTTTTTTCTCGATCTGTCTGCTTTGTATCGACAACTTGATATTTTCTTTTCCTAGAATGAAATTTAAGACTGTTATGTGGTATATTATATGTTTTAGGCCCTAAATTAGGCATAACTCCGTCTGAATGTTACCTTAAAAGTGGAATAGGGATTGCATTGCGCTACATACAAACAATTTCAGATTATTCATTTAATAGTAAAAAAAAAAAAAATCATGGGAATTTCCTTGAAAAAAAAACGGTCAAAAAAACAATGTTCATTAGTACAGTTTAATTTTTCACTGTGAACATTATGATAATGAGCTGAAACTTATGTTGTATATTTCTGAAAGTATATTAAGATCAGAAATGGTGTTATCCTGAATATAATGTACAAAAATTACGTTTTTATTACGTAATCACCATGCGTCATATGCAGTTTTAAGGCATATGATGGCCATGTTGAGTAGGGCCCAAGTCGGTACATATTGCTTCCTCTTTGATTTCTTTATTTGAGGACTAATCACTCTCATATTTGGCACATATGTAAAACTAGTAGGGCTCTTTAGTTTGCAATAATTAGAATTTCAAAGGGTCATCATAATGAGGGCGCTATTTACTAAAATTTGATAAAAACATACAAAATCCCATAGATTCCGATATAATGAGGCCTTTTTCTCTATTTGTCTATTTTTATAGACAACTTGATTTTTAGTTTGTATTATTATGCAAATTTACTTTTCCTAGAATGAAATTAAAGACTATTGTGTTGTATCTTATATTTTTAGGGCATAAATCAGGCATAATTACGTCTAAATGTTACTTAAAAAGTGGAATAGGAAATACAGTGCGCTACATACAAACTATTTTGATTGTTTATTTAATCCTAACTCTATTAATCTAGTCCCGAGTGAGATTTTCGATAGCATATCTATTACGAATCAAATTAAAGCAAAATGTTTAGGGGCATCTTGCCATAAATTTGTTTTTCAATATTTTGTATTATTCTTTTTGGAATCACAGTTCATTATTTGATCCCTCCTCAATTATGAGTTTTTTTCTTAAACTGATGGTTTTGTGTTGACAACTCGATTTTGTTTCATTAGTACAGTATGCAAGTTTATGCAAGTTCATACTTCCAAGGATATATATGTATAATAGTTTATAACTGTCTGAATGTGACCTTGAAAGTGAAATAAGAAATACATTGCGATACATATGTTTTTATGTATTTGTTCAGCCCTGTTAATCTAGCACCGAGTATGTTGTTTCTATCTGAATACATTTACGAATATCAAAATAAACATAATAAACACAAAATAGCTATTATACATCTAGTGAGATTTAAACAGAAAAACATTAATTATATTACTTTTTTGCTTGGACCACCCTTTTTAGAAAAGGGAACAGCATAGTACGTCTCATTAACAAGGATGAACATTATAAGTTTGGGGGGTACCAGGGTAACAGAGAGTTTACAAAACCTATATGCACAGGGGAAGTCTGTGTGTACAGCATTGTTTTGTATTTTCTGCAACTCTTTTTCTTTAATAAAGATGAAGCATACTATTCATATTCATATTCATCAAACATGATTTTACATCAAAGTTTATGTAGAGCAATTAAGTGGAGACATTCCATTAGTCATTGACACATAGAAATGGTAAAGATAAAGTTGTAACCGTTCAATATAATTTGGCCTTCCTGAGAACCCTAAATGATCTGGAAGGATCACGGCCTGAAAAGCCACTATGGCAACATTGTTGATATCGATTCGCTGTTTTATCCACTGTGAGGGAAACGGTGGCAGAGCATACATGCTTTATAACAACGGAGGATGGACGACACATTTCTGTCTTGAACTTTTTTTCCTTTTAAATGCATTTTCCTTAGGAGATATCCATGGCATAAAATAAGCTACGAAGATCAATGTGGCATGTCGATAACAAACGGCAATAAACCATGGTCAACCATCGTCATCAATGACCCCAAGGGGGTGTGTGGGGGGGGGGGGGGGTACTCATGTTTAAAGTATTTGCAATACGGGTATGTGTCGCTTCAAAGACCCCTGTTTTACAGCCGATCCAGCCGCTCCTAAGGGTCCCGTCTTTCATTTTAAAAAGGCAGATCGACACTCCGAAGGTTCCCATTTTCATTTTGAAAAGGCCAATCGCCGCTGCTATAAGTCTCTTTTCATCAAAACAAAACAAGGCCGTTTTTCAGAGCTATGCCTCGATAATTTTTGGCGATGGACAACTGTTAGAGATAAGTCTACCCTTTCTTCGTGATAGAATCTCTCCCGCACCCGTACAGTGAACGCATTCTCTGCTGCAGATTGATAAACTGTTTGTTTTCAAAGGAGATTATCGGTTGTTGTTGTTTTTTACCCCCACCTTTTGTATCATCACACATATTCCTGCCAATTTCGGGAAAATCTGAGCGCTACGTCGTTTGCCTCTGTCAGATCTTTGATTGTGCACATTCAATGTACCAGATCAAAATTAAGCAGGTGGTCCATGATCTGAGGGGCTTGGCCGCACTCGCATTCTGCTGCACCTTCGAGATATCCCCAGTTCAACATGTTGGTTTGCATCTTCCTACGCCTGCCAAAACCTATTCAGGCTACGCAAAGTCATCAAGGGTTGGTTGAATCCTGCTGACAGTTTCTCGATGGCACCATAGGCATACACTACTGGCATCTCCTAAAGCTCAATCACTCTTCCCAGAGTTTGAGCCTCTTGAAGACACGCGTGAAAGGAAGCTTACCGTGACTTAGTGGGCCAAGGATGCAGTGGGTGTCCTTCCTCCTCTGTTTGTCTCAGTCGTTCCTTCTGGCTATCAGCAGCCCTCTTTATTTCAGGGGGTGCGATGCCAGAGATCAGATATATGTTATCAGTCCTCGTTCGTCTCATACATCATGTGATATAACGGAAGCTTGTGTTCTTCGTTGCATGTGCTGAGCTTTCCCACATCTGTGCAGGCATACTCTGCAACATAGTATAACAGAGAGCCAGAGCGGTAGATCTGATTGTTGTCGGGATTGCACTCCACTAGGACATGTTGCATGTGCTCAGTTTGCCAAGAAAGGCATTCCTGGAGCTGACATTCCCCTTGAGCTTGATGATATAGGCCTTGTACTTTTGAAAGATCTATCTAAGGTCACCCCTAGATATGTAGAGAGGACTATCACAGTGTCGCAGTCTAGTTCCATTCCAAGTGATCTTCAATTTCTGGTTTGCATGCATGTTCTTCAGATGAAAGGCGCATATTTCAGATTTAGTTGAATTAGACTTCAGATGAGTATCTTTGTAGTACAAGGATAGGTTGGTAAGTCCCTCATACAAGATGGCTTCTGCCTTAGGGAAGTCATCACTTTGGGTGGTGATACACAGGTCGTCTGCACAAATGAAACTCCTGGTCTCAGGGTAGATATAGGTTGATCGTTAACATAAATGTTCACATGGGCGTAGATACTTACGTAATACATATTCATCAGGGAGGGATGAATCAATAGATCATTCCCTCCCCCCCCCCCCCCCCCCCCCCCCCCTCGATGAATAAGTATCAATGACAGATCTACGCCCATGAATGTTGAACAGAGTTGGGCCATAATGCTTCCTTGGGGAGGCCATTCTTCTGCCTGCGCAAACGACTCTTCTTTCCAAACAGCTCAACCAAGAAGTTTTCAATCAGGGTCTTGACCATTTTGGTCGGGTGCATGTTGTTAACATTCAATAGTTTGTGTAGAGCCTGTTGTGGTTGACAGCAGAATAAGCTGTTAAGAGGTCTACAAACACAACTCAAGTTAAGACACTTACTGGAAACCATCTTCTATATGTTGGGTAAGGTTAAGCAGTTGTCTTGTGAAAGACTTCCCAGACCGGAATCCTGCCTGCTCCTTCATCAGAGATGGTTCTACAACTGCGCATAAGCGGGTCAGAATTAGTCGCTTGAACAGCTTGAAGGTGTAGCAAAGAAGTGGTCTGTTTAACGCTTTGTTGCTGATGGGTCTTTTTCTGGAGCTTGCATGTTCTGACGGATGCCGTTCCGCGCCAGGGAAAGTGTCCTCCCAACACAGTTTTCCACACATAATAATAATAATAATAATAATAATAATAATAATAATAATAATAATAAATCGCACTTATATAGCGCCACTTATATAGCAGTCTGCGCCTAATGCAGAACAGCCTCTAAGCGCATTATTACCCCTGGTCATATGGTACAGTTCAGACCCGCACAATTATCTAAATGTAAATTTTGTCGTGGTAAGATTTTCATTTAGTTGGTGTATGTTTAGGATTGTAGTGAGTGTGATATTAATATCAGAGATAATTACTGTGTTGTGTTCTTGTGCTCTTGACTACAATTAAAAGTCTTCAGCATAAATTAAAATTTTGTCAGCAGTTTGGTTAAGTGAAATCAATTGTAACCTCATTTACATGTTAAGGATGAGCCAGTAGCTTACGGTTTCATATGCATCTGGCAGCAGTTGGTTTTAAGATATCTTCTATTGACTGTGGCAAATTAGTAACTTGGCTCGTGATTGGTCAGGAGCCAGCCTGCCCAAGTTTGGGGTGCTCTTTTGTGATTGCATGGTGCTGGTTTAGGATCAAGCGCTTCAAAAGCTTAAAGGGGTAGTTTAGTTTTGGTAAGGCTGAACTTTAGTAGCCAAAACCTGCACAGTAACATTATAAACTAATAGTTATAACTCCACCATGCTCGAAAGGTATACAAAATTACAAACGACCAAGTAAAACGCCTGTTATCATTCAAAAAGAGACATTAAAACACAAGAGGGCGCTTTTTTTAAAAGGCATTGGTTTCAACCATTTTCAACCAAAATTATGCATGTGATGTTTTGTTGATATAATGATTAAATAGCGAGATCATCAACAACCATTTAAAAAACGCTTTTGAAAAATTTGAAAAAATTTTGAAAAAGTGCAAGCATTTTTTAATTTTTTTCAAAAAATCATCTAATTATTTGGGCCCCAAATAATTATAAGATCAGATATATTTATTGATATTTCAGCCGTTTCTGGGTCGATTTTGACCAAATAAAGTTTATTCTGCCATTAAAATTGCATGTTCTCTCAAATTCGACACTCAGTTTTTCATTACCTCACAAAAAAAATTGCGATGTGCAGCGCCCTCTGTACCAAAACTAAACTACCCCTTTAAAGATGTGGCGCAGCTAGAAGGTAGATGCTTAATTTTGGTATCATTCTTTATCATAATTTCCTGGCGTAAAGGTGATATGTTGACATTATATCTCATCACTACAGCTAGTATATGAGACAGACGGTGTAATGCTTAAGTTCCATGATGAAATTTGATGTATATACATTATATATCACCTTTATTCATAGTGAAGAAAAACAATCATGAAAGATGGATCTAATTGACATTAGCTAATGCCACAGCTATGCTTTCACAGGCCGTCATGCTAGCAGATCATATGTGAGGTGTCAGTGGTTAATGGAATGTACTTAGTATCCCGTGTATTATGAATATTGACATAGTACGTTGTTTTGGTAACAAAATAAGTGCGCAAATGTTGCAAAAGGAGTTAACAGTTCTACACACACATACGTTCCCATGCATGTGCCTCTAAATGCTAGACAGCTTTTCATGATCTAAAACATATTTCAATGTGGACGTTAACTTTAATTTTATCACCATTTAATTTCTGTCACCATGGTAATCATAAAGGCATGCATGGGAAAAATTCTACTCATTTAGTTATCACAATGACGTTTCTGTCACTTTTGCAGGGTAGGTATCAAAATAATGAACTGCAGACAATAGGTGTTAATTTTGTTATCTTCTCTGAAAAGAAATGTCATGCCAAACAGAAGAATAATACAAATATTGAAGAACAAGTTTCTGACTAGAATTTTTCCCAAACATTTTATCTTAACTTGATATTGGAGTAAAAATGCTATTGAAAATCTCACTCAGGACTAGATACATAGGGTTACTATTTAATGAATAATCTGAAATTGTTTGTATGTAGCGCAATGCAATCCCTATTCCACTTTTGGGCCATTCTTTGAAAAGTGAAACTTTTTCGGAAAAAATTAAGTTTTATTTTTCTGTAGTTTTGTTCCATTTTTGGAATGATCCATGTGTAAAGTTTCATGAAATACATGATTTAAAGTTTAAAATGAAACTTTTTTACTCATTTGCATAAATTTACATATTTCAATATTTTTCTAATAATCATAATTCACAAAATAATCAAGATATCAAAAGGATAATTAGCAAGCTCATTCTTCTCACTTTCCTGTACAGGTTGATACCAACTTTGTAAAAATTCAACCTTTCATTCTTTTCTAAACCCGATATTATAAAATTCCCATTTTTCCATTCATATTGTACATGTCACACACGTGACCACCCCAAAATGTCACACACGTGACCAGACGTTGCCACATAATTAAGTACTATAAAAAACAACGGTTTGATATAATTCTCATTCATTGCTATTGTTTTACTTACAAATGTATAGTACTTCTCTGGTAATAAGATGAACATTATAGCTATTCATATTTTAAAGAATTTTCCAAATGAAATTTAGTTATGAAAAAAGCGCTCCGTGCGAAGTCACACACGTGACCCATGCCATTTGACCTCTGACATTGAGTTACGTAATCCTTATAAAAACTTTTGTGTTAAGTTTGAAAGACTACAACATATTCAAGTCACATATGAAGTAAAAATCATTATAGTCTCATACTTACTGAAATATAAGCATCCCATTTCAAAATTTGTCATGTTTTGGGTCACACACGTGACCAAGAATGGCCCTTTTAAGGTAACATTCAGATAGAATTATGCCTAATTTAGGGCCTAAAACATATAATATACCACATAACAGTCTTAAATTTCATTCTAGTAAAAGACAATTTGCATAATAATTCAAACAAAATATCAAGTTGTCGATACAAAGCAGACGGATCGAGAAAAAAACATTTTTTATCCGAATTTATAGGATTTTGTATGTTTTTATCAAAATTTAGTAAATAGCGCCCTCATATGATGACCTTTTGAAATTTTACTTATTGCAAACTATAGAGCCCTACTAGTTTTACATACGTGCTAAATATGAGAGTGATTGGTTCTCGAATAAAGAAATCAAAGAGGAAGCAATATGTATTCACTTGTGCCCTACACAACATGGCCATCATAATGCCTTAAAACTCATATGACGCATGGTGATTACGTAATCAAAAATTTCATTTTGGTACATTATATTCAAAGAATAACACCATTTCTGATCTTAATATACTTTTAGAAATAGACAACATAAGTTTCAGCTCATTATCACATTTTCATGGTGAAAAAAATAAACTGTACTAATGAACATTGATTTTTTGACCGTTTTGTTCAAGGAAAAGTCCATGATTTTTCATATGCAAATTTGATGACGTCATAATTATATGAAGCCAATCAACTTTGACCATGAAACTGTGTCTGTGTATTATGCTTATGTAGACATATGTATCAGCAAAGTTTAGTTGATACAGACCTAGCCATTATGAAATGAGAGCATTTAATGCAATCTCTATTTTCAACAACCCTAAGAAATGCAGCAAAAAATGAAAAAGTGCTATTACTACTACTACTACTACTACTACTACTACTACTACTACTACTACTACTACTACTACTACTACTACTACTACTACTACTTCTACTACTAGTAGCTAGTAGTGTAAAAAAACAATTACTTTTTTTTAAAGAAGATCAATAACAAGGAACATTAATGGACCGTAAAACTACGAATAGACGAACGTACCTAAAGACACATCACATCATTCAGACGCAACGCTAGTATTATTTCTGAAATTCAGTTGACTCACACCCCCCCCCCCCCCCCCCCCCCCCCCTGTCTATACTTCCTGTCTACGCCACTGCTATACGTGTAGCAGGCTTTCCGGTAGTCAGAAATAAGCCGACTCTAAAAGTCTTAACAACTTTTTCTGCCCTGTCTTTATGAGGTCTTTAAACTATCCCATAACGGTGGAGACGACCAGTGGAACCAGACGCACTCTCAGTGCAGACTGATTTTTGTTTTCGCCGTCTATACCTTTATTTCTGGTTGCATACACTGCTCGGTTGCTCCATTCACAAACCAGAATATAATGGCTGGGAACGTAAGCACGGTGTCTGCATCTTGCTTCGAGAAGCTACCCTGGTTGGTAGACGACCTGGACGTCTACCTCGAGGCGTACCATGCTTATGCTGAGTACTCCGGAGTGAAGGTCGACATCTACAAGAAGTGGGCTCGAGCGACCTTCGACCAGCAGGTGGTTGGTCACTTGGCGGCCACTGTCCGACCAGACGAGGTGCTGCGCGTGCTGGCCGTAGGCAGCGGGGATGGTAGGTCAACTTGGACAACGTCAACTAATTTTCAGAAATAATAGCGTACCGTCTAAATTATTGGATGTATAGTAATTTTGGATAAAAATATAATGTTACATTTTCCAGCCACCCACCCAATACCGAGTCGGTATTGGCGGTAGCAATATTTCTGTTTGGCATATCTTTGGGTACGTTCGTCTGTAGGCTACTGTGCATGGTCCATTGTTCCTTGTTATTTGATATTCTTTTCTTCATTTTTCTTTTCTTTTATAACATTTTCCCATTCATTCGTGCGTGGTTCGTAACCAACTCAGTACAGTTTAAGTTGTGCTACTGTGCAGTGTGGCTGTGACATTGAAGTATAACACTACGTAGTGGTATACTTCAATGGGCTGTGAACGTATTTATAAGGTCAAAGTCTACTGATTGAAATTGAAATCCAATCAGTGGCGTACCGTGGTCGGGCTGATTGGTGGGGGCGGGCAGGCACGCGAATTATTAGGGGAACACATTATGTCTTTATTTCTAAACAGATGTTCGCCTGTTGTTTGTTTATTCTTTTTGTCAAATAATATTGAGGGCACGCCCCCCCCCCTCCCCGTAGCTACGCCACTGAATCCTCGTTCGAGGAGGCATTCACATTTATAAGCAGCGATATATCATATAGTAACCCTGCAGGTCAGGCTCATAAAATATGGTTGTCATATTTGTCCGTGTAAATGGTCATGATAAATCTGGTTTCTTATTGGCCTATATACCTTTTCTCATTAAAAAAGAACAGAGCCACTGACAGAACATTGTTGAACTCCGCATGTACATGACATTGGTGGTGGTGCTATAAATAATAATAATAATAATAATAATAACAATACATAATATTGTTACAGTGTGAGTTTTAAAATTAAAAAACGGACTTTGATATCTTATAAATCCCCAATTCTAAACATATATTTGTTGATATTGGTATCATGTTAAAGCTTGGGAAATTGCCTTTAAATTGATATACATAGATTTTGATCGCTGTACGCTTCACCGAGCGCGACTTTATTATCCAAAGTCATGCAAAAATTACATGTGTCCAAGTTTGCAGTTGTCTTGTTCCATCAAGAATGGATGAGTCTGTTTACCGTTTGTTTTTCTTCAAAAGAACATTTAAAGAATATCCTTTGGTGAATCAAAACAAAATACCAGCTGGTTGCCAGTGTTTTTCATGTTTATCAACGTGGAAGGGAGTCCCACCACACTCCATCCATCAGCAACCTGACTTTTTGGAGGCAGGGTGCACTGAATAGGACATGTAGGATAAAGCTACCTTTGAAAATCAGACAACAGATGCAACCATTCACAAAACAAGAACGCTGCAAACTTGGACACGGGTAGTTTATGCATGTATGATTTTAAACGCAATTTCACGATACCAATATCAACATAATATGTTTAGAATTGTTGATTTATAAGCTATTAATGTCCGGTTTTGTTTTATTTGACTCACACTGTATAATTATAGCACTCAATACTGATGTTTCTAAGCGCTAGTATAGTAGTAGTAGTAGTAGTAGTAGTAGTAGTAGTAGTAGTAGTAGTCACTGGCGTAAATCTGTCCGGAAAACACAATGCATTGGGGGTCGAGCAATTGTTCACAAACGGTTTGTGAACAATTGCTCGACCCCCCAATGCATTGTGCTTTCCGAACAGATTTACGCCAGTGGTAGTAGTAGTAGTAGTAGTAGTAGTAGTAGTAGTAGTAGTAGTAGTAGTAGTAGTAGTAGTAGTAGTAGTAGTAGTAGTAGTAGTATCACTCTAAAAACACCCGGGTCAGACTGACCCGGAAAAGAGTCCGTTAATGGGGCCACACTCCATTCCAGGTCATAAAATTAACTGGGAATGGGGTCAGATGTGACCCCATTCCGGGTCTTCGTGACCCTATTCCGAGTCATTTTTTGACCCTGAACAGACTCAATTCTGACTCGGGTGTTTTTAGAGTGTAGTAGTAGTAGTAGTAGTAGTGGTAGTGGTAGTGGTAGTGGTAGTGGTAGTAGTAGTAGTAGTAGAGTACATGTAGTAGTAGTAGTAATAGTAGTAGTAGTAGTAGTAGTAGTAGTAGTAGTAGTAGTAGTAGTAGTAGTAGTAGTAGTAGTAGTAGTAGTAGTATGCGGCATGGGTAAATCATTATAAACAAGAAAATATGGTTTGTTACAGGAAAAATTGACAGCCTCATGCTGGAACAACTTGTGGCTCAGTTTCCGCGAATTCAATACACCGTCGTCGAGCCTGCCAATGAACCTCTGGTCGAATTCAAGGCCTTGGTCGACGAGCAGGGAGCCAAGTTTGACGGAGTGGAGTTTATCTGGCTCAACGAAACCTTCGACGACTTCAGAGCAAGGGAGGGGGCATCGGGGCGCAAGGTCGAAGGAAGGTTCCATCTCGCTCATGCTGTCCATTCGCTGTACTATGCCAACGATCTCCGGGAAGCAGAGGTTTTCCTCAGAGCCACGTTGGTGAAGGGTGGCGTCCTTCTGGTGATTTTATTGTCGGGTATGTACTTGACACTATACCTATAATGTTGTATACCAACATGGTTATTAATATGATACTAGAGTCTAGAGATCCGATTCCAATTGATATCCCTTTCAGATTGAATCGCGACCCTGCTAATTTACACTCTCACTGCGCTCTGAAAAGTATGGAAGCGAGAGACCAAGCAAACTGAGAACAAGTTTGTGAGGCAGTGGTATTTGAGAAAAGCAGAATCTGTTGGAATATTTAAGTAAATGCTAAAAACGTATTTCGTTTTTAGAAGCCTTTTCATAACTGTGATTGTTTGCTAATTTGTTTTGTTCATTTAATGTATAAGGCAGTCATGCTTATACCAGCTGCTCTATATTTGAATGTCCGTAAAATTATAATCATTATTATTCATCTCAGATGAAGCTGGAATCTATCGAGTTTGGGATCGGTATCCCAAGCTGGTCGAGGGAGGCCCCTCTAATCTGTGCTCCGCCCACCTACGGGAAATCTACGACGGCTTGGCCATGCCCTACCAGTTTTACCGCCAATCATGGCTGTCTGATATATCTCCGTGCTTCGACCCCACCTCCGACAAGGGCAACGGGATGCTGGACTTCATGACTCACGTGAAGCAATTCCGCCAATCAGCGCCCGAGGAGCTGCGCACGGA
The DNA here is from genome assembly GCA_037951105.1 of Echinarachnius parma. Taxonomy (NCBI): domain Eukaryota; kingdom Metazoa; phylum Echinodermata; class Echinoidea; order Clypeasteroida; family Echinarachniidae; genus Echinarachnius; species Echinarachnius parma. The sequence continues at coordinate 44,211 of JBAMJV010005462.1, forward strand.
TCTGTTGCAGTTTCTTTCTACTTTAAATCGTGTCGATAAGCAAGACCAGAGTAGCACAGGTGGATATCAGCGTGACTGGGACTCGATTGTTTACATCAAGACATGAGTTGAGATGGCCCTGAAGGACATCGCGAATCAGTGGCGTAGCGAGGAGGGGGATAGCTTCCGGGGGCTCCGCCCCGTGTACCCCACCCGAAGCTACTCGCGCTTAAATACGCGCTCGTAGATTTGAGCGCCCCTTGCAAAATTCCTGGCTACGCCACTGTCGCGATTCGTAAATATTGCGAACGACGTGCATTTTCTTCTAGAATAATTATGTGACTAAAAATGTGGGACTGTGATGTAGTTGTGAATTGTCATCATGTAATTATATTCATGGCTGAAATGTTGCAACCGTCAGTGAAGATTAACATATACCATGTGCATTTTGTTAGTGAATATTATTTCGTAGTGAATTTCGCAACGGAAAATTGGCGAATGCTGTGAATTTGTTATGAATGTTGTCGCGAGATTTGTATCTCTGCCTGCTCACTACTATAACGCGATAGGCCGGTTGTTTTAGGTTCCCTATACAGTATTAAATGAAGTAGGGTTAGGCGATACATTGGATGGGCCGGTGTAGCGTGCCTATAGTCTCCCCGCGAGGCATGTCCTGTCGGTCTCAGTCCTCAGACCGCAGACGAGCTGACGGAACCTTCCGGAGACGTATAGGCCCGGGACACCGGCTGTCTAATGCGACTATCTAGCGAACAATGTTTACTGATTGCTCGCTAGCTAGATGTTCCAATGTGATCATTCGCCACCGAGCTAAAAAAAGGGAACCGATGAAATGCAAGACGGTCACAAATTTTTCCGGTGCCATCATATGACCCGTTCAACAAAATGATATTATATACCTTTACTTTACTTAACCTAAAACAAAAACAAAATATTATTTCATAACCAAGAATTGTTTTAAATGTCTCAACGAAAATATTTATATGGTAGTGAGGTAAATTATGGTTGATTGAGCGTAGGGTATAAAGACAAAATAACCACATTTCAAAATTCACAAAACAGAATGTTATTACTGTAGTTTAATTGTTGCACAATTACAATAAAGCATGTAACATGGTACCGTTTCAAAAAATCACAATGGCTCAATCTCAAATAGCATTGTGGACTTGTGGTGCAAATCATAATGCATTCAACCCCATTTTGCTGTTTCACAATCACTTAGATGTATTATCATAATCATTACATTACTCTAAAATATTGATAAAGAATTATAATCATACAATCATTGTCATATGTTGTATAAACAATTTGTATAACCATTAAATTACATAATTAATCATTTTGAAAATTATTTTTGCATTGTGTTTTTGTTTTGTATTATTTAACATAATTATTACTTATTGTATGACATGATTCTCCAGGATGGTAGTCTCAATATATAATCTAAAACATATTATATAGTATTTTGTAATTCGGAGTGGTTACTGGTTATTTGGGACGATTGCTAGTAATTCAAAGTGATTACAGGCCCTTTAAGACGTTTAATAGTATAATTCCGAGTGGTTACAGGTTATTTCGAACGATATTCGGAGTTCTTGAGACGATTACAATCTGAATGCTTAAAGATTATTTGGGAACGAGTACTAGTAATTCGAAGTCGTTACAACTTACAGGTCCTTCAGGACGATTACAAGTAATTCTTACTGGTTACAAGTTCTTTCGGACAATATTCGGAGTGGTCACTGCATGGTTCTTTGGGACGATTGCTAGGAATCGAAGTGGTTACTTGTTATTTGGGACAATCTATTTACAATCTTAGTGTTTAAATGTTCTTTGGGGACGATTACTAGTAATTCGGAGAGGTTGCTGGTTCTTGTGGACGATTACTAGTAAAATTAGTAATTCGGAGTGGTTGCTGGTTGCTGACGATTATTCGTTCTTCGGGATCTGCAGCAGGAGATTGGGGGCGCTGTTTGGATCCACGACCTTGTCCCTGACGGCACTGTTCATGATCACATCTCGCAGCTGTTTCGGTGTGTACGAGGGGTTCAGGCCGAGGTGAACTGCTGCAACACCTGCATCGAGAATGGAACAAATATAAAGTACACATCAATAACGCAAATAAAACTGATATAATTATGACAGGTTTAACTGTGTTCCGATTGGTGTGTATCTTGTTCGCAATCGCTATCGATTGTGACGTCAGTTGCGAGTTTGCGATATGTTGCCATTTCGATTTGTACATGGAAATTTAAACAATAATTTAAACAAATCGAATTTTATTGATTTGAACATACCAGAATATGAGAAATAAATTAATTCCATGCACAAAACCTATATATTGCGAGTTGCTCGTCAATGATATGTTGCAATATAGGTGGACATTTTGAAATGATCGCTCATTTCGACATGATGTTCAGAAGTAGACATAACGCTCATGCCATTTCGTGACCGAATTACGTGATGTACTTTTTTACCAATTATTCCTCTCATTATTCTGTGTTACGTTAGACGATATCTTAATTTGGCCTGGAATCCCCCTTTAAATCATATTTCGTCCGTTACCTGCTACATGTGGTGTCGCCATACTGGTGCCACTGATGGTCCTGTACAGGTCGTCACCGAGCCAAGAGGCCGCCGTGATGGAACGACCAGGCGCAAAGATGTCCACGCATCCTCCCCAGTTGGAGAAATAGGCTCGCGCATCGTCAATCTCAGATGCACCAATCGTTAGGGCCTGATAACAATAATAACATATAATATTGGATGTACTAGTAATCATATGCAGCGACAATAAATAGGGACTTTTCGAATTGCACGTTCACTATTATTTTGCCTGGTACGTGATGACGTCACGTTTAGGCCCCGCCCCACGTCCACCTATATTACTATATTAGGTCAACCGTGTCAGTCGAGTACAAACTCCAAAACGGTACAATCCACATTGGTACTCGTGTGTGCGGGTCAAAACGCCAAAGGGCAACGATTATCAATTCACGTTTGTGGACCCTGGAGCCAGATAATGATGAGTAGGAGAAGGAGGAAGATGTTGATGATCATCATCATCATAAGAAGGAGAAGAAGAAGAAGAATACAAATAAAAATGAACTATACTCTATTCATAATGATAATAAACATAGTAATACCTCCCGTGATCGTGCAGGAGATCGTCTGCACGATTCGTAGTCGCTGTTACCAGCCGCTACAACGACGAGCACACCAGACGCGTCGAGATTAGTGAGTACTTCATCCTCTGCGTACGAGCCACCACCGCCCAGGGACATGGACACGATGGCAGGACGGATGCCGTTCTCCGCTACCCAGTCCATTCCTGTAACCATGATCGGGGGAAGAAAAAACGACTGGTTTGTGACAATGTACATGTACTGAATTATTTTATCGAATATTCTTATTGGGTTAGTAACTCTTTGTTCTCTTTAATGTAACTTTCGTGAAGGTTAATCCACAATAAGACCACAACTTTTGGTTAACGAATTGATGAACAATGGGTTATTAATTACGGCATAGTAAAGGTTTCAATCAGGCGTTTAGCACCATATACAAAGACCTCCTGAATCTGGGAAGGATTTATCTGGCTCCTGGAGTTTTATTTTCAAAGGCTCGATAGCCCTTATCATCTTCCTCATATTTTGATTAAATTTTGTTTTGATAACATAAATTGAAAAGTAGTACTAATAATGATATTGTTAAAAATGAAACAAATAAAAGATTTGGGCTGACATACGGTACACTATCGATAGATGATATCGCTAATGAAAAAAACAACAACAACAACAAAATGTTGCGTGGATAGATTCTACGTGTGGAGATCATACCATCCATAACACCGCCCTTGGAACCGCTACCCTCGCATCCCAGCACTCGCACCGAGTACAGATGGGCCTTTGGCGCCACTCCATATGCCTTGCCTCCCACCGTCCCGGCGCAGTGCGTCCCGTGCCCTCGACAATCACCGTCGGCTCCCTAATTACATTATGATAACAGAAATAATATAATCATCATAATCATAACGGGGTCATACCGTCCATAACACCTCCCTTGGAACCGCTGCCCTGGCATCCTAGCACCCGCACCGAGTGCACGTGGGCCTTTGGCGCTACTCCATAGACCTTGCCTGCCACCGTCCCGGCGCAGTGCGTCCCGTGCCCTTGGCAATCACCGTCAGCTCCCTAATTACGTCATGAGAGCAGAAAATTAAGCATTTGATGATAAGAGACATGACTTGTAACTAGGCATATCAAAGGGAAAACAGTTCTTGTACAACTTTTAAGTGGCTGAAACATGTGTGTTATATTTTAAAACTAATATTTATCCGGTCCCCTATTTATCATCCAACATTCAGCTTCATTCAAGTCGCTTCAATTTTGGTGGGTGCGGCCAGGAAACGCCAACAATATCAGCCATTACTAGATAGATAACCCCATTTTAAACCAATTGGAAAAGGTTCCACATTGTCACCGTCAGCTCCCTAATTACGTCATGAGAGCAGAAATGCATTTGATGATAAAAGACATGTAAGGCAAATTAAAGGGGAAACAGTTCTTGTAAAACTTTTTGGGTGCGGCCAGGAAACGCCAACAATATCAGCCATTACTAGATAAATAACCCCATTTTAAACCAATTGGAAAATGTTCCACATTGTTTACAGTATAGAATAGCTTGACTATAAAAAGGGATAACAGAAAGGGCGGCAAATGTGACACAAATATGAATAAAAATAGGTTATTTTATCCAATTCGGTCAGTTACACGTCACACCTCTCTTTATTCTATTCAAACAGAGTTATTCTATACGATTTCCTATCAACTTACAATAGCATACTGCATGGCATCGTGTGCGATGAATGACCTGTTCTCGAATTCCTCGTGTGTAGTTCTGATCCCAGTGTCAAGGATGTATACGTTGACGCCTTCTCCTCCATTGCCTGTACAAATGTGAATATAACAACATAATATTTCATTTCATTTATACATTTGCCTCCCATGAAAAACAAGTAAGCACTTTACAGTATATAACATGTAAATAAGGATATTGTTATCATAGGCGTACCCAGGGAGGGCGGAGGGGTTTGGGGGGTTACCAAAAAATGACTGTTTTGGGGGGTTTGAACCCCCCCCCCCCCCTTTTTCAAATTTTGACTGGTCTCGAGACTACATTTTAGCGGTCTCGACCGTCATAATCGATGGTCTCGGCCTCGAAAAGTGCGAAGAACCCTGGTCTCGGCTTCGAAAATGTCGAAAATTCCTGGTCCCGGCCTCGAAAATGTGCAGTCTCGGCTCGGAAAATTTTCTACGACTACCCCCCCCACCCCCCCCCCCCCCCCCCCCCCCCCCGCTTACATGATTCTCCACCAATGGGTCTTGGCCTCGGTCTCGGTCTCGAAAATCTTGGACCGGACCTGATCTCGGTCTCCACAAATTTCAAAGGTACTTGGTCTCGGCTTCGAAAAATGTCTACGACTAGCCCCCCCCCCCCCCCCCCCCGCTGACAGAAAATTTTCTGACGAAATAACCCCCCCCCCCTTGAAAAAATCCTGGGTACGCCACTGATTGTTATACTTTTAACAGCATTATCTCAAAATAATATTGTATTTTAACATCTCCTTTTCCTTCGCCTCTACAACTTTTCTCATGTTCAGTGTTCATCTACATGAAAGAACTGACGCACTAATACGGTGCATGCGTGGGTTATGAAGCCTTTTTCAAGCATAGGCGCCGGAAGTGGGATGGCAGGGGGGGGGGGGGGGCGGCCGCCCCCCCAACCCAAAAAGTGGGGGGGCAAAACGCAATTTTGCCCCCCCAAAAAGCCCCCCCTCCCCCCTCCCAAAAAAAAAGAGGGAGAAAGACAAAATCAAATGTATGAGCTGACGTTCAAAAACTAGTTTATACATCCATTTTCAATTTTCGCTGCGCGCTTCGCGCGCGAACAGTTTATCTCAGTTTGTTGTAAACATCTGATGAGAGCATAGACATTTTATTCTTTTTTTGTTTAACTCGGATTCTAAATTTCCTTCACAGGTATGGCATGAAGTGCACCAAATTGCACCATTTCAAGTTTATAAATGCAAAATCTTCCCCGTGGGAGGGGGATACCCCCTCCCAAACCCTCCCCCTCTGGCTCTGCAAAAGCCCGGTCGGTTGCTTCGCTCCCTCGGGATTCATTATTGCCTGTAGGCCATGTTGTTGGATCATACATGCGCCATATGGTTTATGTTGGAACTGTGTATGACACTAAATACAATATTTAGGTGTGAGTTTGGGTGCATATTTATTAGTGCGTCAATTATTTGTTTTCTTCGTGAAAAATATATCAAATCATAACACGCTTTCCCAGATACAGTTAATCTTAAGCCCGAATTTCCTATCTAGGTATGCACCAGATTGCACAATTTCAAGTCCATAAATGCAAGATCTTTCTTACCGTGGGAGGGGGATACCCCCTCCCAAACCCTCCCCCTTCCTCCCTGCACCAGCCAGATTTTGCATTTATAAACTTGAAATGGTGCAATTTGGTGCACTAATAAATATGCACCCAAACTCACACATAAATATTATATTTAGTGTCATACACAGTTCCAACATGAACCATATGGCGCATGTATGATCCAACAACATGGCCTACAGGCAATAATGAATCCCGAGGGAGCGAAGCGACCGACCGGGCTTGGGCAGAGCCAGAGGGGGAGGGTTTGGGAGGGGGTATCCCCCTCCCACGGGGAAGATTTTGCATTTATAAACTTGAAATGGTGCAATTTGGTGCACTTCATGCCATACCTGTGAAGGAAATTTAGAATCCGAGTTAAACAAAAAAAGAATAAAATGTCTATGCTCTCATCAGATGTTTACAACAAACTGAGATAAACAGTTCGCGCGCGAAGCGCGCAGCGAAAATTGAAAATGGATGTATATACTAGTTTTTGAACGTCAGCTCATACATTTGATTTTGTCTTTCCCACTCTTTTTTTGGGGGGGGGGGAGAGGGGGGGGGGGCTTTTTTTTTGGGGGGGGGGCAAAATTGCGCTTTGCCCCCCCCCCCCCCCCCCACTTTTTGGATTGGGGGGGGGGGGGGGCGGCCGCCCCCCCCCCCCCCCCCCCGGCGCCTATGGCAGTAACAATTATCAAAGGGGTGACAAACTGACAATATTTATGGCACACGTACACAGAGAGGTGGGAAGACCTCGCTGCGTACAGTGTAGTCACTCAACCGTCTGCACCTGTACTCGAGAGTAAATAATGTGGGATGTAACTTAATCGTTTGCAAACAAAGAGTTAGTTCAACCAGTAGGTTCATGGTTCAACCTCTTTCGATTTTTTTCTTTCAGACATCGTGCTGCCACGAGTAACTTGAGTCTCAAGGACATGAGGGCCTTCTTGTGTACTGGTATTTCATTAAAAATATATATAAATTGTAGTTATTAAAATTTTATTTCTATATGAATGTACATTATAAGGTACTATGGAAACAGTGATATTCGAAGAGAAAAGGGACCTCATATTTGAGCGGAATCATCACATTTGGGAGAAAATCAGCTAATTTCGGCCACATTTAGCTCGCTTTCAAAGACAAGAAGGATGTATGTGGCAAACAGCCTCCGCCGGAAAAGAAAAAAATGTACGCCATGCACGTAGGGTACAGGAAGCTAGCAATCAACCTTACTCGAAAGTAAATAACGCGGCTTGTTAATTCGACCTCGATCGAGTGTTTGAATGTCATAGTACTGCACGCAATATTTGTGTCTCATTTACAGGCTTAAAATAAATTACACATGATAGCAAGCATAAATATCAGATCTGAAAACGATTTGAACTATAGTAGCTTATATTTTTATTTTATATTGTGACAAAATAGAATGACCAAATTTTAAAGTTGAATGGTCATTGACCAAATTAAATGATAAATGACTAAATCAAATGTAGCAATTGCACGTTACGGACTTCTCGAGACGAAATTGAATTAAGCAATTAATGAAATTGAATGTCGATTGTTTGAAAATGGATGGGAAGACCCATATTATAGGTTTTCTTGTCCATTTTAAGTAACACTTTCATTCAATTTTATAAATTTGTCACACATTATCGTCCGGTACAATTAAAAGGACGTCATATTTGAGCGGAATCATCACATTTGGGAGAAAATCACATTAAGCTCACTTTCAAAGACAAGAAGAATATATGTGGCAAACAGCCTCCGCCGAAAAAGAAAAAAAACATGTACGCCATGCACGGAAGGTACAGGAAGCGGTTTATATTCACTTGGTCTAATACCGCTTGGTCTAATCATCAGTTCGTCTAACTCCACTTCGTCTAAACCCATTTGGTCTAATCATCACTTGGTCTAATGCCCATTTAGGCAATTGCCGTTTCGTCTAATCACCAAATGGGCCAATTGTCACTTCGTCTACTTTTTTTTTTCCTCGTTTCGTCTATTATCACTTCGTATAATACCAGTTCGTCTACTTCTCAGTTAGGCTACTCTTCACTTGGTCTATATGCAATTCGTCTAATTACCGTTTGGTCAATAACCATTTGGTCTAATATCCATTTAGTCTATTACCATTTGGTCTATTATCATTTCGTCTAATACCAATAGGTCTATTTTCCACTTGGTCTAAAAGCAGGTCGTCTAATGCCATTTCGTCTAAACACTATTTCGGCTAATGACCATTTAGTCTAATTCTCATTTGGTCTAACGATCGCCTACACTGACCACTGTGATGGCCATCGCCTGCATACCGTATGAAAGATTCCATAGGGCTGTAATTATAGCTCTATGGATATTTAGCCACAGCGGTTTCACTAGACGAAACCTGTGTATAAGAGAAAACTAATTGGCCGCTACAATCAGGTGACCTCCATAGACAAGTCCCAAAATATCGTTTGTACGCTCACCACCCAAGGGAAAATAGATATATGGCCACTATAAACAAGTGAACTTTATAGACGAATTTCATCAAACAGTGTATATTGACCACCTGAAAGAAAACAAGATAGTGGGCGTCATAATCAAGTACCTTAAAAAAAAAACAGGTTCCATTGCATCGTATATCGTCAAACAGGGGCGTAGACAACGGGGGATGAGGGGGATGCATCCCCCCACCTCTTTGATGTCTGTAATCTGTGTTACCCTGTCCTTTATCGTCATTAACCTCACACCTACATTCATAGGCGCCGGAAGTGGGGTGGCAGGGGAGCGGCCGCCCCCCCCCCCCCCCAATCCAAAAAGTGTGGGGGGGGGGGGGCAAAACGCAATTTTGCCCCCCAAAAAGCCACCCCTCCCCCCCCCCCCCCCCCCCAAAAAAAAGAGTGGGAATGACAAAATCAAATGTATGAGCTGACGTTCAAAAACTAGTTTATACATCCATTTTCAATTTTCGCTGCGCGCTTTTTTTTTGGGGGGGGGGGGGGGCAAAATTGCGTTTTGCCCCACACTTTTTGGATTGGGGGGGGGGGGGGGCGGCCGCCACCCCTGCCACCCCACTTCCGGCGCCTATGTGCATCAGCCCTCAGGCGCTTCGCTCCCTCGGGACTCATTATTGGCTGTGTGTTGTTGGATCATACATAATTCCTTCACAGGTATGGCATGAAGTGCACCAAATTGCACCATTTCAAGTTTATAAATGCAAAATCTTCCCCGTGGGAGGGGGATACCCCCTCCCAAACCCTCCCCCTCTGGCTCTGCAAAAGCCCGGTCGGTTGCTTCGCTCCCTCGGGATTCATTATTGCCTGTAGGCCATGTTGTTGGATCATACATGCGCCATATGGTTTATGTTGGAACTGTGTATGACACTAAATACAATATTTAGGTGTGAGTTTGGGTGCATATTTATTAGTGCGTCAATTATTTGTTTTCTTCGTGAAAAATATATCAAATCATAACACGCTTTCCCAGATACAGTTAATCTTAAGCCCGAATTTCCTATCTAGGTATGCACCAGATTGCACAATTTCAAGTCCATAAATGCAAGATCTTTCTTACCGTGGGAGGGGGATACCCCCTCCCAAACCCTCCCCCTTCCTCCCTGCACCAGCCAGATTTTGCATTTATAAACTTGAAATGGTGCAATTTGGTGCACTAATAAATATGCACCCAAACTCACACATAAATATTATATTTAGTGTCATACACAGTTCCAACATGAACCATATGGCGCATGTATGATCCAACAACATGGCCTACAGGCAATAATGAATCCCGAGGGAGCGAAGCGACCGACCGGGCTTGGGCAGAGCCAGAGGGGGAGGGTTTGGGAGGGGGTATCCCCCTCCCACGGGGAAGATTTTGCATTTATAAACTTGAAATGGTGCAATTTGGTGCACTTCATGCCATACCTGTGAAGGAAATTTAGAATCCGAGTTAAACAAAAAAAGAATAAAATGTCTATGCTCTCATCAGATGTTTACAACAAACTGAGATAAACAGTTCGCGCGCGAAGCGCGCAGCGAAAATTGAAAATGGATGTATATACTAGTTTTTGAACGTCAGCTCATACATTTGATTTTGTCTTTCCCACTCTTTTTTTGGGGGGGGGGGAGAGGGGGGGGGGGGCTTTTTTTTTTGGGGGGGGGGCAAAATTGCGCTTTGCCCCCCCCCCCCCCCCCCCCACTTTTTGGATTGGGGGGGGGGGGGCGGCCGCCCCCCCCCCCCCCCCCCGGCGCCTATGGCAGTAACAATTATCAAAGGGGTGACAAACTGACAATATTTATGGCACACGTACACAGAGAGGTGGGAAGACCTCGCTGCGTACAGTGTAGTCACTCAACCGTCTGCACCTGTACTCGAGAGTAAATAATGTGGGATGTAACTTAATCGTTTGCAAACAAAGAGTTAGTTCAACCAGTAGGTTCATGGTTCAACCTCTTTCGATTTTTTTCTTTCAGACATCGTGCTGCCACGAGTAACTTGAGTCTCAAGGACATGAGGGCCTTCTTGTGTACTGGTATTTCATTAAAAATATATATAAATTGTAGTTATTAAAATTTTATTTCTATATGAATGTACATTATAAGGTACTATGGAAACAGTGATATTCGAAGAGAAAAGGGACCTCATATTTGAGCGGAATCATCACATTTGGGAGAAAATCAGCTAATTTCGGCCACATTTAGCTCGCTTTCAAAGACAAGAAGGATGTATGTGGCAAACAGCCTCCGCCGGAAAAGAAAAAAATGTACGCCATGCACGTAGGGTACAGGAAGCTAGCAATCAACCTTACTCGAAAGTAAATAACGCGGCTTGTTAATTCGACCTCGATCGAGTGTTTGAATGTCATAGTACTGCACGCAATATTTGTGTCTCATTTACAGGCTTAAAATAAATTACACATGATAGCAAGCATAAATATCAGATCTGAAAACGATTTGAACTATAGTAGCTTATATTTTTATTTTATATTGTGACAAAATAGAATGACCAAATTTTAAAGTTGAATGGTCATTGACCAAATTAAATGATAAATGACTAAATCAAATGTAGCAATTGCACGTTACGGACTTCTCGAGACGAAATTGAATTAAGCAATTAATGAAATTGAATGTCGATTGTTTGAAAATGGATGGGAAGACCCATATTATAGGTTTTCTTGTCCATTTTAAGTAACACTTTCATTCAATTTTATAAATTTGTCACACATTATCGTCCGGTACAATTAAAAGGACGTCATATTTGAGCGGAATCATCACATTTGGGAGAAAATCACATTAAGCTCACTTTCAAAGACAAGAAGAATATATGTGGCAAACAGCCTCCGCCGAAAAAGAAAAAAAACATGTACGCCATGCACGGAAGGTACAGGAAGCGGTTTATATTCACTTGGTCTAATACCGCTTGGTCTAATCATCAGTTCGTCTAACTCCACTTCGTCTAAACCCATTTGGTCTAATCATCACTTGGTCTAATGCCCATTTAGGCAATTGCCGTTTCGTCTAATCACCAAATGGGCCAATTGTCACTTCGTCTACTTTTTTTTTCCTCGTTTCGTCTATTATCACTTCGTATAATACCAGTTCGTCTACTTCTCAGTTAGGCTACTCTTCACTTGGTCTATATGCAATTCGTCTAATTACCGTTTGGTCAATAACCATTTGGTCTAATATCCATTTAGTCTATTACCATTTGGTCTATTATCATTTCGTCTAATACCAATAGGTCTATTTTCCACTTGGTCTAAAAGCAGGTCGTCTAATGCCATTTCGTCTAAACACTATTTCGGCTAATGACCATTTAGTCTAATTCTCATTTGGTCTAACGATCGCCTACACTGACCACTGTGATGGCCATCGCCTGCATACCGTATGAAAGATTCCATAGGGCTGTAATTATAGCTCTATGGATATTTAGCCACAGCGGTTTCACTAGACGAAACCTGTGTATAAGAGAAAACTAATTGGCCGCTACAATCAGGTGACCTCCATAGACAAGTCCCAAAATATCGTTTGTACGCTCACCACCCAAGGGAAAATAGATATATGGCCACTATAAACAAGTGAACTTTATAGACGAATTTCATCAAACAGTGTATATTGACCACCTGAAAGAAAACAAGATAGTGGGCGTCATAATCAAGTACCTTAAAAAAAAAACAGGTTCCATTGCATCGTATATCGTCAAACAGGGGCGTAGACAACGGGGGATGAGGGGGATGCATCCCCCCACCTCTTTGATGTCTGTAATCTGTGTTACCCTGTCCTTTATCGTCATTAACCTCACACCTACATTCATAGGCGCCGGAAGTGGGGTGGCAGGGGAGCGGCCGCCCCCCCCCCCCCCCAATCCAAAAAGTGTGGGGGGGGGGGGGCAAAACGCAATTTTGCCCCCCAAAAAGCCACCCCTCCCCCCCCCCCCCCAAAAAAAAAGAGTGGGAATGACAAAATCAAATGTATGAGCTGACGTTCAAAAACTAGTTTATACATCCATTTTCAATTTTCGCTGCGCGCTTTTTTTTTGGGGGGGGGGGGGCAAAATTGCGTTTTGCCCCACACTTTTTGGATTGGGGGGGGGGGGCGGCCGCCACCCCCTGCCACCCCACTTCCGGCGCCTATGTGCATCAGCCCTCAGGCGCTTCGCTCCCTCGGGACTCATTATTGGCTGTGTGTTGTTGGATCATACATAATGTTGCATAATTATGGTTTATGTTGTTGTGTGTGTGTTTTGGGGTACATATTTATTAGTGTGTCAATTATTTGTTTTCTACGTGAAAAACATATTAAAACTTTCTGGTCGATCAAATCATATCACGCTTTCCCAAATACAGCCGAATTTCCTATCTAGGTATGCACCAGATTGCACAATTTCAAGTCCAAAAATGCAAAAGCTCCCTACCGTGGGAGGGGGACACCCCCCTCCCACACCCTCCCCCCGCTCAGTCGCTTCGCTCCCTCGCAATGTCTCACTCTCACATCTGGCTCAAAGTTGACAACCCAGAGTGTGGTTGGACATGAGCCCCTACACACACAAATTGTGAGCCCCCTTGGGGTTTTGCCCCCCCAATCCAAAACTGCTTCCGGCGCGACTGTTTTCAAGTACCGTAATTATTTTGTTTATTTGTAACATACTTTTATTCAAGTTAGGCTATCGTTCTATGGCGGAAATGAAAACAAAACAATTATTAATGACAGATAGATCAAAGGGGCATAGACAACTTAGACAAGCTACCTGTAGAAAATGCACAGAATCATAATACCCAGTGACATAGCGTGGTCGGGCAACTCGGACATACTGGGGGCGGGGGCACACAAATTATTGGGGGCACAACTTATGTATTATTTTCTTTATTTTGTCACATATTTTACCCTTATGTTTTTATTAAGTTGTTGTCAAATTATTAGGGGCACGCCCCCCCCCCCCCCCCCCCCATGACTACGCCAGTCGCCACTGATCTTACCGACTGGTGTGTAGGTGTTGTCGAGTGGTAGGTCAGCCTGGTCGATCCGATCCAATCCCCATGTGACGTCATCAGCATACACCCTCCCATCCTCCTCCACATAGCGAACTGCATCATGGGATCGCACCTGTCATATTGAAATATAGTATAATTATGAACGTAATTATCATAATTTGGGGTTATTTCTACAAATGTGAATAGAAAACATACACTTATATGAAACTATAACAAACGAATGCACGAAATAACACTATTCAACTATTCGTGGGAGGGTAGACGCAACAATTAAAGGGCATCGACCAATAAAAGTCCGCTCCCCAACATTTGAACTTAAACATTTACAATATTGTGAATAAACGTCGACAAACTGCAAAATAACCATGAAAAGGTCGAATAAAATTTTCAAAAATCAGTTGTTTTGTTGTTTTTTTCATTTAAAACCCCTCAAATCACAATAGACATTGTTTGTACATATCCCACCAGGTTCGGGTTAAAACGTGATAGGAACAACATTTTGATGTCATGTATTACGGCGAGTCATTTGGGTAAAACAAATGTAAGGGTCATTGATATGAAAGAAACCAGTAACAGGGTCGTGAAGGCAGCAAGAAATGGGACTTAGAATAAAGTCTTCATTCAACTTATATAAATAGCCAATCAGTACAAATATGGAAGGGATCGGTGGCATGCAGCTCACATACGATCCCCGTTGCAGTTGGTAAGGAAATCGGGTCTTCATTATAATTAAATATCAATGTTTGATTTGATTTGTATTTTAATTTGAATTAATTCCATATTTCAAACAATTATACTTTTTTGAACAATCAAATATACAAACAAACAATATAATCACGAATAAAATACACACAAGACTAAAATAAACAATAGATATTGCAGAATCAATCAATAATTATGTAACATAACGTGAAATATGGGGGAACCAAAAAGAAGCAAAGCTATATGCTTATGGAAGTGCTCTTCATTGTTTACCTTTTCCGAGTGATAAAGGTCACATCGTTGCAAACAATCTAATTGCCACCACAAAATTTGTCTCCATTATCACCAGCGCAAATACAAAGTGCACCGTGATTACCATGCAATATTTACCTCATTAATCGCGAACTGTTATATCAAGAAATGTTTGGCCAATCTTGGTTTTATGACTAAAACTAATTGAAAACTAATGTTCATCATTCAAACATGTTTAAATAGAAAAAAGGGATGCATTTGTATTTTGTTTTCATTCAGATAGCTCTTCTGTAATTCTGTAATTAGGACACCTGAGAGACCGTTTTGTCAAAAGAATTGAATCCCGGGGAACCCCTATTTCTTCGTTCATTTTAATTTGCATTATATTTCTGGTCAGTTTCCCTATATGTTTGAAATAATTTATACAAACAATCTGCATCACTTCGGTGATCCCTCGCACATATCACTAAATTTATTTCTTATCCTCCGGGTTTGTGTCAGGTTTATAATAACTTCTGACCATCCGACCAGTATTGAAAACAAATTTCAGGGACGAAAAACCAGCACAAAGTGCTATCTAGCTCAGTTGGTATAGAGCAGTGTCTAGAAACCCGGTGGTCCCGGGTTCGAATCACATACAAATCCGATTTATATTAGTTCTGAGCTCATTTTCATGTGTATATATTTCTGTACAGTTGTCCAATGTTTGAAATAAAAACGGTAGATTAATACATAATTTAACTTTGACCCTACTACCCATGATTTCAACTCACAAGTCGAAGTGCTCTCTCAGGAATATTGGCTATAAATGCGTTGATGAGTGTTCGTAACCTTCTTCGGACCACGATGTTGATCCCTTCTCCCCTCGCCTGCCTCACCAAGCCATCGGACACAAAGTCCTGGTCAATTCCGTCCTGAAACAAAAAACAATAAATTTATCATGTTATAATGACGAAATAAGATAAATATTTTAAGGTCTTAAATAAAAGCTTATAATATATCATGAAACAATAAACCGTTCTCTTGAAGGCGCTTTCATACGGAAACTTGCAAAACATTTTCAAGATTTAGATTTTTAAGTTGTGCATGTAAACGACTTGAATAAGTCGCGGAAAAGACTAAAATGTCATGGGCATATGACTAATAAGTAATATAAACGACTTACATTACGTTTGAAGTCGAGTATATAGAAGGAGCGACGGTATAAAATATATACTTCATGTCACTTTATGGTCCCTGTTATTTCTTCTTTTCAGGTACCTCACTTAGGTTACAATGTACCTTCGTATAGAGCAATACATTTTCTGTTACCAACTATCATAAAGCACAGACATAAGTAAAATATTATATTATAGGGGATACCTTGAGGACCACGATGTAGTCACCCTCTATGGCATCATCGGACCGGTAGAGGGGTGCGAATCTGGCTCGCCCTGCAACCAGCTCAAATGCCACCAACAGGAGGACGGTCACTAATACTTGCCGCATCATGCCGACTTGTGACGGGTAACTAACCTAGGGAGATAACGAAGAACAGCAAAGAAAGGGTGTCCTGATAATAACAAAATGATATAACTTATTTTTATCAAAAGTAATACCTTCCCATAAGAACTGGGTACAACAAATAAACAAAGAAATAGTTAAGTTCAATTTAGAGTTAAGTCAAACGTTGAATCTTTGTGAAACACCCCCGGATTTAATATGAAATATAAATTAGGAAAATAATAGTGTAAGGATTAGCTTTATGACTGTGGCAAAAGATCGTAATTAAAACATTATTAAATACTTACATTCATGAACTAGAAGAACTTTTGAATGATCAATCAAGATTTCCAGTATGAAGCATGCCTATGCTATAATAGGGTTGATCCGTAGAGTAAATTACAACGATTACAACAGAATATGTAACGGAGTAAGAAATCAAAGAACTTTGCACAATGACGTAGCTAAGGGGTACGGGGTGGCGTGCCCCCCCCCCCCCCCCCCCCAACAAAAAATACAAAATAAAATAAAATATCCCTTTAAAAAACGATAGACTATCGTTTTCAAAGGGGTAATCTTTCAGCAAATAGAGAAATACATAAGGTGCTCCCATCCCCCCAACAAAAAAATATATATAATAAACAAATAATAATAAATCGTCCCCTCCCCCGATTAATCCACCCACAATGCGCAACTGCCTTTATACACAAATTTGGACCTTTAGGGCGCCTCCATTCCTTATCTTATTGGACTCCGCCGTGGATTCAGAAGTTATTTGAATACAGATAGTCCGACACAATTAAGGTACTCATTAATCAGGTAGTACCCATAGCTAGCCCACTTCACAATGCTAATTAGTAACCAAAAACAAAGTAAGCACTAAAGGCACTGGCATAGATTGATACCATTATTGTTCATCAGTGGATGATACCGTACCCATTCATCCCCAATTGGTATTACGTACGTTGTAAAGGTTGATTGTTTGATTTTACAATTTGTTTTCTTCAAAAACAACAAAATGAAAAATGCATGTGACATAACATGAATATAATGCAATCTTAGTACAATTATATAATAGTAAGAATGTGCTTAATACACGTATAGTAGTTAGTTGGCTTAGCTTGGTTATAAATTAGATTGGGAAATAAGGGAAACAGGAAAAAGCTCAGAGAGCTTGAGGTATGGGCGACCCCCAAAATAAATTGTTTATATAGTGTTTATCAAGAGTTCAAATTGCAAGAGTTGCAACGTTTTAATAAATGTTGTTAGATCTACGTCAGTGGCTAAATACAGAGAATGACTGTATACATAGGATATGCAGAGAAGATACGCCATGTTGTTAATGTTTTCTTCTCATTAGCCATAACTAACTGTGACTAATAATGACTCAGAGATATCAGGTGTGTTTTGTTTTTCGATTTCAATTTATTTCCGTTTCCAACAAAATATACAAATCAATAATAATCATTTACAACAAAAAAAGGAATACTGTATTGGAAACAGAGGGATCCACTAGAATTAAACAACATTGCTACATGGTTCTAGAAGAAGACGGAAGCTAGACTCTATGAAAGAAGAACATACCGACTGCATTATAACCTGTCTACAATACTATAATATCATGGTGACTTAGTGGTTAGAATGTCCGCCTTATGCACGGGAGGTCCGGGTTCGAACCCAGACCGGGTTAGGGTTACCAACGACTTTAACAAAACAAAAAGTACATTCTGCCTTCTAGCCAGGCGCTCGGCATTTATATAATGGAGAGTTACCAGAGGACTGGCCTCCTTCTGTAGCTTTCGCTACATTTAGTAGACGTGTGGCCTATAGGGCTAATGAATCGGAGATAGGCGCCGCCTTATATGCCAAAATTGGCACGGGAAGGACTTTAACTTTAACTTTTTAACCATACTATACAGGGTGGCCCAGAAAGAACGCAACACCTACGATCGTTAATTTCATCAACATCATCGACCAATGTCATTGGTTTTTATTTGATTGGGTAGAACATTCCTTTTCCAACAAAATAATACCATGAGCATTGATTTTGGGTAAGGCGTTTGGATCCTAGGGCCATATTTCTGAGGCAATGTCGTTTCCTAAATTTGCTACTTTTTCGTCTCCAGCGATCCTCGGAACACTGAGACATTCTCGCCCCACGGCCTGCCGTAGAATTAGCTGTACAGAAGAATGGCTCACATTGTCTTCCTTATCAAAGGGAGAGCAGTCATGCGGTTCTTCTGTACAGCTAATTCTACGGCAGGCCGTGGGGCGAGAATCAGTGTTCCGAGGATAGCTGCATGGAGACGAAAAAGTAGCACATTTATATTAGGAAACGACATTGCCTCAGAGAAATGGCCCTATACTAGGATCCAAACGCCTTACCCAAAATCAATGCTCATGGTATCATTTTGTAGAAAAAAAGAATGTTCTACCCAATCAAAAAAACTAAAATGACATTTGGTCGATGATGTTGATGAAATTATAACGATCGTATATAGGTGTTGCGTTCTTTCTGGGCCACCCTGTATAGCTTGTGGGTAACAGTTTTCACCGATTGGACCAGTAATCTATGTGTCTTGCCACTAAGTATCTTAATTGTTTCATTATTGTATTAAAATACCCCGGAAATGTTGAAGGCTTTTGTTTCATTATGGAATGGAGGTAACAATAGAGTTCAGAGAAAAGTGATGTATATAATGACTCACTTTTTTGTGGTCGTAAATGGTTATCCTCTTGCCCCAAAAAAATTAAATGGGAGAAATCTGTACTTGATGAAGGATTTAGTAAGTGGAAAACTATTGAGTATTGAGTAAGATAAGTTGAACAAATTTAAATACAGCCCCAAATAGTTTATGGTATACTCATTGACAAGTGCCCTAAACGTACTTTGAAATTGTTATGTAACACACAATTGGCAGATGCAATTCGCCGGTATGTACTTTTGAAAATAAGAAATGAGGGGGCTTCAAAATATATTTGAGAAACATGCAGTTCTCAGACTTTTGATTCCGTCAATATAATATTATTAGGTGGTTCTATATAATTATACAGTAAACGTTCACAATCCAAACAATGTTTGTATTGTAAGGATTGAAAGAAAACTGCACAGTCAAACCTGTGTATATAGTGCCCACCCGAAGGAAAGAAGAAAAGTGGCCACTGTAGACAGGTGACCACTCAGTAGGCAGGTTCCATATTGTTTTTCCCTGCAGGAGCTCGCTTTTGCTGGCCACTATAGGCAGGTTGGCTGCTATAGACAGGTGGCCGCTAATACAGGTTTGACTGTATAATGAATCTTCATCTTCCTGGTCATAAACTAGTTGACCACAGTGGCTCAGTGTGGTCGGACTGATTGGGGGCACGCGAATGATTGGGGCACACTTTTATAACTTTTTTTCCCCACATATTTGTAGCCCTTATATTTGTTTTATTTTTGTCAAATTATTTGGGGGAAGTGACCCCTACACCCCCCCCCCCCCCCTCCCCCCGTAGCTACACCACTGTGTGGGCATCGTTGAGACTTGAGAAGACCGCCTTTGTTTGCAACTATAAATATATCCGCATGACTAATATCTATCGGAAATCGGCACAATTGAATTTTTGTCTCAAATCGCATACAATCAGTAATATTCTAACTCGAGGCCACCAAAGAGAAATATGTCAAACAAGGTGCATCAGGAAGCACAATCCTTCAAATATCCTTCAATATGATTCAAAATAACCTAAATTTTGTGCATATCTTATACAAGTTATACCAGGGAAGTGGAAGTCTTGGTTTGTTATTTTCCTGAGTGAACCATTTTTTGAGACACACTTATAGTTACGAAGCCCCAGAAGGGACATGAACAAAAATAAATATTATCACGTTCGAACGTGATAATTATTACGTTCGAACGTAATACATCACGTGATGTAAGTATCTCGTTCAAACGTAATATTCATCTCCCAATTACATTATTCGCGAAATACATGTCACGATCGATGTCTTCACGGCCATGGCCAGGGTTAGGGCTTCAGTGCAGTGGCGTAGCTACGGGGGGGGGGGGGGGGCGGATGTGCCCCCATTAATATGTAAACAGAATATGAAGGACAAAATAATAAGGAGAACATACATTTTTTTTAAAAACAAAGAAATGCATAAGGTGTGCCCCAATCAGTCCGACCACGCTACGCCACTGACTCGGTATGTCCCTAATAATCTTGGCCCCTTGCTGCCACTCTAAATGAAAGTAATGCAGTAACATTACTTTGATTAATGGTTATACATGTAGTATATCCAGTATTGTTTGATATTATAGTCAGGCATGCAGCCAATTATGAGCCAACTGCGGACATAACTGTATCAATGGGTCAGACTGATTGACGAGGGAAGGGTTGGGGGGGGGGGGGGGGGGGGGGGGCTCGAAAATAAGTAGGGGCCACACCTTACATGCCTTATGGCCGGTATTCTGAAGTCCTATCTATTTAATTAAACAGTGGTTGTCCTGTTTAAGTCCCGTCTAACTTTAGTCAATAGTCGTGACTACCTTTGTTTGTATTCTGAAGTGTTGACAAGTCCAATACCTAAATAATTGTCAGAATTGAACGTCTGTTTAGTTAAACAGGCCTTGGACATGACTTCAGAATACCGGCTTATGTGTTTATTTGTTTGTTTTCTTAGATGTTACCCTTTCTTTTCCGCGTTTTTGTCAAATAATTTGGGATACGGCCTCCGTTCCCCTCAGCCCCCTCCCCCTCCCTTAGGCTACGCCACTGTTCATAGAGTTAAAATATATGACTCGACTTCGGATTGCACTGTAAAAAAAAACTGTATTTTTACAGTAAACAAAATACAGATCGAACAAGTACAAATACAGCGGATCATATGTAAATTTAATATGGCTGTAGTAAAAATACAGCAACATTTGTTGTAAATATGATATACAGTTGAAATCTGTATTTCTAAAGCAGTTAATGAGTAATCATACATAAAATTGTCATTAAACTACAAACTGTGTGTAATTTTACACTTCAAGTTGTTTTCCTAATGAACACCCATGTAAAAAAAAGGGGGACATTGATTTTACAGACATTTTCCTGTTTTAAACACAAGTATATAACAAGTATCCATAAGTCATATGGTATAGCATAATTGCCACAGCAAGCGTAAACATTACCCCTGGCATAGTGGTACGGACGTTTGACTGGCGAGGGTTCGAATCTCGGCTAGGATGAATTTTTTCTTTTTTCGTTTATGTTAACATAAATATGTTTTTCTACATAAATAATATGTGAAACGTTGTACAGTATATTTCTGCTAGTCCAGGGCCCCGTTGCAGAAATAGATACAATCGATTGTATATAAGTTACGATTGATCGTAAGTCAGAAAATTTACGCGTTTCAACCGATCAGATTTGCGCATCTAGAACACGTGATCCGACTTACGATTAATTGCAACTTACAATCGATTGTATCTCTTTCTGCAACGGGGCCCAGGTTACATAACGACATGTAATCTGAATTACAGTTCTGAAATGTATGCTACAATTACATACGGCCTGTATTTTTAAAGCAGATTTTCTGGCGACTCTGCTGACAGCAGATTTGCTGTAATTTTACAGTATTTTTTTTTCACAGTGATACCCAGGCCTGGTGGTGTGAACGTGTCTTGGGCAATTATAAGCTCATATTGAATAATATTTCTCGTAATACAATAAGTCATCATTAACAACAGGGTGATACAACTTCAATAAAACTATTGATATGGGGAATTTTTGGATTATAAAGGCCATTGTTTCTGGCATATATTGTTTCTGGCATGCAACAATCTTGAATTTCAAGATGGTACTCCCTAATTTGCATATGTATGTGAATATCTTTTCTAATAAGAATTACTTTAAAAAATAATTATCTCGTCCAACTACTGGATTAAAGTAGGTTGCCATTTTGACCAAAGTTGGGCAATCGCATACACTTGTAATCAGCATGATATCTAGGATTATACTACACAAAATCGAAGAAAAAAAACATTGTATCCTTAATAGTAATGACTTGCTTCTTTCCGAGGGTTTTAGGGAACAGCATGCATGTTCATGGGATATAAGCAGTGTCGCCCCCTCATGCCCCCGGCTAAACATAACAAATACATGAGTTCTAGTTCTGTGGTACTCATCAACGCTTGTTCATCATTTAGATGAGGGTGACAGTTCATGAAAAGGACCTAAAAGGTTTCAAGAGCAACCTTAACTGTTCCAAAGAGGGCCGCTCGATGATGTTCCGAGGTAGCTCGTCCCATGAATGTGTAAGTGTCCATTAAAGAGCCTGGTCTCACACATCATAGATGGGGGTTGAATCCCCAAACACAAACTAGAACGCACTTCACATGCAGATTTGGCGCCCCTTTTGCCATTTTTGGGGGGCCAAAATCCCACATTTTTGGCCGCTAACATTGTCCCCAAATCCCACATGAAGTACATTAGGCATGCGACGGTTAATTCTTGCGTTTGAACGAGACATATACCAGAAAAAAAATATTATCACGTTCGAACGTGATAATTATTACGTTCGAACGTAATACATCACGTGATGTGAGTATCTCGTTCAAACGTAATATTTGCAATTTTACACTTTTTTGCGCAATACATGTCACAATCGATGTCTGGTTACGGACTCGGTGCAGTGGCGTAGCTACGGGGAGGGGGGGGGGGGGGGGGCTGTGCCCCCAATAGTTTGTCAAAACAATAAAGAAAAGGACACTATAATAAGGAGAACACACATTTTGAAAATCAAAGAAATATACATAAGATGTGCCCCAATCAGTCCGACCACGCTGCGCCACTGACACGTGTGTCCCTAATAACCTTGCCCCAGTGCTAGCCCTAAATCAAAGTAATTTAGTATCACATTTATTTGATTTATGGTTACATATATGTATCAGTATTGTTTGATAGTCCGGCATGCAGCCCGACCATTTAAGCGATTTAAGCAACTGTATTCTGAAGTGTTCGAAGTCCAGTACCGAAATTGTTCGCATGACCTCGTGAATAAATTCGTCGCTGGGCAATAAAAAGGGCAAAATGGCCGATATTATTGTCAAATATCGATTTTGTTTTTATTTTATTTTCAGATAGAGTTCTTTAAAACCTATCCGATCATATGTTTAGATTCCCATATGTGCCCCACTTTTTGAGAAAATCAAAAATAACAAAAGGACAAAATGACAAAATTGCGCGTATTTGGGCAACAAAAAGGACAAAATCGTTTTCACGAACTGCCGAGAGGTGTTATTTGGTTAAGAATCAATGTATAACGAAACAGCTTAGCTTAGACACGACTTCAAAATAACAGTCTAAATGTTTATTGGATTAAAAAAAAAAAATTACCCTTATCTTTTCATTGTCTTTGTCAAATAGACGGCCCCCGTTCTCCTCACCCCTCCCCCCCCCCCCCCCCCCCCCAGCGTATATGCTACGCCACTGTTCATAGAGTTCAAATCTATGATTCGACTGTTATGCTGAAATGATCGTTCTGCTGAAATGATCGGGGGAATGAACATGTCACTATTGGGCATTTATGATCATATTTAATAGTATTACATAATCTAATTTGCATATTTTCACGTAATACCATGACTCGTACAGAACAAGATAATCTAGGAACGGGTGATACAATAAATAAAACTATTGATATGGGGACATTTTGGATCATAAATGAAATTGTTTCTGGCATTCATTTGCAGCTGCACATGCATGCAATGATTTTAAATTTCGAGACGGTACTCCCTAATTTGCATATTTAAGAATATAACTTCCAATAAGAATTACGTAAAAGTTTAATTATCTCGTCCAACTGTGACTATATGTTGCCATTTTGACCAAAGTTGGGCAATTTCATATACACTTGAAATCAGCATGATATCTACCTAATTTGTATAATTATACTACACAAATCGAACAAATAAAAACTGATCCTGATCAATATAGTAACGAAGGGACAACATACTGGGGGTAAAGGTGTCGCCCCCTATATATATACCTCAGGCCCCCGCCTAAAAAACAACAGATAACTGAATATAGTTCTATGGTCATCAACGTCTTGTTCATCATAGATGAGGGTAAAAGTTCATGAAAAAGGCCTAAATGGTTTCAATACAAGAGCAACCTTGAACTGCTCCAAAGACTATGAGGGCAGTTCGATGATGTTCCGAGGTATAGCCACTGAGAGGTCAGTGGGTATAGCTCGTCCCATGAATTTTTAAGTGTCCATTGAAGAGCCTAATTAATATAGTCTCACACATCATAGGTGCAGGGGGAAGAATCCCCAAAATAATAGAATCTAGAAAGCACTTCACATGAAGATTTGGCGCCCCTTTTGCCATTCTTGTGTCGAAGGACACAATTACTGGATTGGGGGAGCCTAATTCCCACATTATATGGCCGCTAAAATTGTCCCAAAATCCCGCATGTATAGTACGTTGGGCATGCGACGGTTAATTCTTGCGTTTGAACGAGATAATATTATTACGTTCGAACGTGATAATTATTACGTTCGAACGTGATAATTATTACGTTCGAACGTGATAATTATTACGTTCGAACGTGATAAGTATTACGTTCGAACGTGATAAGTATTACGTTCGAACGTGATAAGTATTACGTTCGAACGTGATAATTTTTGTTTATCCATGTCCCTTCTGGGGCTTCGTATATAGTGGACTCGTGACGTGAGCGGACTTCTTTGCACGATGTCACCTGACCGCACGCAATCACATGACCGATTCCTTCACTGTGTTGAGAATGCCATCATCGATCGTATCGAGAGCTACATTTTCTCAGATTCAGTTGTAATTGTTGGCGCTGGCAGAATGAAAAGGGGAAATACGTTTAACAAAATGGTGCGGCTTTGGGGGAATATTTGCATTATCATTTTTCTACTAAATGAGTTCCACGTAGATGGAGTACATGGTAAGTATTTTGAGATCAAAGTTTCAAACTCTTCAGTTCAGTTCATGTACTATTGGCTGCCCCCTTCAAACTTGAAGATTCTTGCAAACTTGTGTGTGTGTGTGTGTGTGTGTAAGTATTAACTCTCTCTTACTAAGACGTAGTCTTACTCGATAATTACTGTGTAGTACTCATAACTTTATATTTTGTATGTATTTCGTATTCAAGAGAATGCTAGAAAGACATGTGAACATTCCTCAAATTTTGGGATGTTATCATTGAACATGAACTGGTTAATGTTGAATAACAATTTCACTATTTAAGGTTTTGTACGAGGATGTATATTTTGATTCATCCAGGAAATAGTAAGTCCAGTTGAATAGATTTGGTTTTGTTTCTATTATTAAGGTTTTGTGTCTCTACTTTTCTCCACACAACACTACATTGTAATGCTGCGCTATACGGGAACAATGTGGGACAGTACAAAAAAAGTTTGTCAAAATTTCACACAAAATTCTTATCTTAAATTCAACAAAATCAATCATGACTGGCCCTAAAAATGATACAAGTGTTATATGAACTTACCAAAATGGTCCAAATTATTCTTCAAATGTCGAAAAAAATGGAAAATCTGCAGTTTTGGAAAATAAAAAGACTGAGAAAATCTCAGTCGTGATCCCTCTCGAAAGTGTTGCTGCTATCTGGATGACTGTCATGTATTTCCCGCAAGCTTCCCACACCACACGTGTTACCGTATCCGAATTCTGACACGGCGTATCCGAATTCTGATACGGCGTATCCGAAATCGGATACGGCGGGCATGCTTGCAGATCGCGAGTTGGCTTGTTTTGGACAATAATAAGCGGCCTCCGCATGTTGCGGGCGGGCTTTCTTTGTTTACGATGGGACATCGAGCAGGAAGAGAAAGAAATGGAACTTATATGACGATTTTTGTAAGTATGACTTATCATTTTGAAAATGAAATTTTGTACAATAAATCATAAAATCAGCTTCAATCTAGGTATGCAATTTTTAACTTTAGATATGCTGTTCTTTTCTCTCTGTTTGTAGTTCAAATTGTGTCCCGTAGATTTTTACCAGTGTGAGCAGTAAATGGTCCATCAGGACCATTTACAATACATTGTAGATGTGCTTTTCTCTGCTCAAATATGCGGGGATATTAAAAAAGAGTCTGGTGATGACTTGGCATGAATGAGCGTGTGTAAAAAAAGCACGAGTGCACTATAAAGTAGCACCTGCTAGACTAGACTGTTCCACTAGTGCTGTAGTCTGTTCCCACCCCTACAAGACAAGAGGTTAACTGCATATGCTGCCCTGTAGCTGTAGACAAAACAAACATCCTATCACAAAAATGGGTGTTTATTCAGATTCAGATTAACTCTTAACGTGCCAGGGATTGTAATGCTCTATGGCATTTGTGTGTATTGTAACTAGCAAAGATGCGAGCTTGGCAAGTTAGGAGTTAAGATAATTTTGTATTGCTTTGGTAAAAACAATTCAATTTCAGCCTCTGGATACAATTATGCAATGAACATTTTAAATGAATGCATTATAAAATTGAACATTAATAAACTTATATACAAATTGAAATAAATATATAGTCATTGCATTAGTTTCACAATTGTTAATTTTAAAAATAATTAAGTGCAAGTTAAATTGGTCAAGATTTGCCCAATTGCAGAAGAATCTCTTATGGCTGGAAGCAGTCAAAGATTGCTACAGTTCACATTTTTAAATATAATTAAACAAAAAATGGATGTTAAACGTTCTCAAAAAAATAAGCCCATCTTTGATATGCTATTTCTCTTTGACTTTAACTTAAAAGGCAAGCCATCTCAGTGTGAGGATGGAAAACCATGTCCTCAGATCACAGAGCCCAAGCAGGACTGGGGCTATGTACAGGTCCGTCCCGAGGCAAACATGTTCTGGTGGCTCTACTACTCCACACAACAACCCTTCAACTCAGTACCTCTAGTACTTTGGCTTCAGGTAAACATAGAACTACAGACACACCTGTGTAAAGTGACCACCTAAGGGAAACAAGTAAAGTGGCCACTTTAGACAGATGACCTCTATAGAAAAT